>JZKD02S1323654.1:601668-657734 GCA_000966675.3 Picea glauca | reverse complement strand
TATTCAATGAGAAGGTCATGTACAAAGATCAGTTGCAGGGAAAGAAACAAGAAAAAGAAAAACAAGAATACACAGTGCTTGATGAGATCACTGAAAAAGAAATTCCAAAGGAACTGAAAAATCAAAATGTACAACAACAGGAGCAACGGGTAACTCAAACACCTGCAAGTGTTGCTAGAAAATCTACCAGGTTAAGTATACCCCTTGAACGATACTCTCCTTCATTGTATTGTTTGTGGTTCACTGATTTTGGTAGGTAGACACCAAAAGGAAGTGGGAGAAATGCATGAAAGAGGAAATGGATTCCTTTGTAAATAACCATACTTGGGACTTGGTTCATTTGCTTGCAGGAAAAAGAGCATTGCAGAATAAATGGGTTTACAAGTTGAAGGAAGAAGATGGAGGAGAAAAGCAATACAAGGCTAGACTTGTTGTAAAGGGGTTTGCACAAAAGAAAGGTATAGATTTTGATGAAATATTTTATCCTGTTGTTAAAATGACTTCAATTAGAACTATTTTAAGTCTTGTGGCAGTAGAAGATTCTCATCTTGAACAATTAGATGTAAAAACATATTTTCTCCATGGCATTTGGAGGAAGAGATGTATATGCAGCAGCCACATGGGTACGAGGTCAAAGGGAAGGAGAATTTGGTATGCATGTTGAAGAAGAGCTTATATGGCCTAAATAAAGCTCCAAGGTAGTGGTATCTGATGTTTGACAGGTTTATGACAGAACAAGGTTATAGTAGATGTCATTCTGATCATCGTGTTTATTTTAAAAAGCTAGAAAATGGAAGATTTATTATCTTGATATTGTATGTAGATGACATGCTTGTTGTAGGGTCTAATATGCAGGATATAAATGTGCTCAATAAAAAATTAGCCAATTCATTTGCGATGAAGGATTTGGGTGTTGCAAAGAAAATCCTTGGTATGAGAATAACAAGAGACAAGAAAAAACACAAACTGACATTGTCTCAGGGTGAGTACACAGAGAAGGTGTTGGAGAGGTTTAGAATGCAGAATGAAAAACCAGTTAGTACACGTTTGGCCAACCATTTCAAATTAACTAAGGAAATGTGTCCCAGGACAGAGGAGGAGATATAATACATGTCCAGGGTCCCATATTCATCAGCAGTTGGCATCTTCATGTATGCAATGGTTTGCACAAGACCAGATATTGCACATGTAGTGGGAGTTGTGAGCAGATATATGAAGAATCCAGGTAAAGAACATTGGGAGGCAGTAAAGTGGATTCTCAGATACTTGAGAGGTACTGCTAATCATGCATTATGTTTTGGAGGTTCAGAAACTATTCTATAAGGATATGTTGATTCAAATATGGTAGGTGATAAAGATAGAAGGAGGAGTACCATAGTGTATGTTTTTACTATAGGTGGAACAATAGTAAGTTGGATTTCAAAACTGCAAAAGGTTGTTGCACTTTCAACAACAGAGGGAGAGTATGTTGCTCCTACATAGTCTAGTAAAGAGATGATTTGGTTACAGAGGTTTATGGAGGAATTGGGAAAGAAGCAAGAGAATAGCAGGTTGTATTGTGACAGTGAGAGTGCCATTCATATTGAAAAGAAATCATCCTTCCATTCAAATACTAAGAATATATAGTTGAGGTACCACTTCATATGATCCACCTTGGAAGATGGACATTTGAATTTGGAAAATATACACACTAGACAGAATCCTGCAGACATGTTAACAAAGGGAGTAACCAGGGAGAAACTGAGTTCCTGCTCAGTTTCAGTTGGTCTTCAAGAATGAAGATGAAGATGAGAAATTTTCTAGGTCCAAGAAGGTTCAGAGTCCATCATATACAACAGCAGTGGAGTTGTTGAAATCAGTATCCAAGTGGGAGATTGTTGGTTGTGGAGCCTGATTATCTTCTTGATTCAGAGGTCTTTTACTTTCATTCATGTTTATACCCCATGAAGTATTTACACCCCAGAAGTATGTACACTCTTCCACATGGGGGAGTGCAAAGGGGGGTACCCCCTCTACGGGGTCCGGGGGGGCTATCTTCCTGGTTGGGGGATCTGGGGGCAAGAAGGGGTTCGGGGGCGAAGCCCCTGAAAAAAAATTTGCCTTGTAAATGTGTATTGTAATTTCATTGTAAATATGGACAGTTCATTATAAGGTCACAGATCTAACGATAGATATTATGTTAGGGTTTTTTTACCTAAAAGGAAACCCTCTTTTATGAGGGAAATGTATTGCGACTATGGTTGATGGTGAATATTGCATTCTAAGATAGGAGACTGTGAGAGAAAGAAGAGGAAGTTACAATGGTTTTCTTGTAGTTTGTATCCCTTCATATTCTAGATAATAATAAAGGAAGGACCTAACAATTTCTCTGGTGGACGTAGCCCACGTTAGGTGAACCACGTAAATCTGTGTCTCTATTGTATTGTGTATCTTCTGTGCTTTTTTTCCGCATTTGTTTTATTTTATTGCTCCACGGTCCTATTTTTCTAACACATGCTCCAAAATTAGGTTTCCTTTCCAAAATTAGGTTTCCTTTCCAAAATTAGGTATTTCCCCAAAATATATTCTTCTCCAAAAATAGGCCTACACCCAAAATAGACTTCCTTCTCAAAATAGGATTGCACCAAATAGGCCCCCAACAATGACATGTGGCTCATCTCGAGCCACTCAGGTGGTGCATGCTCCCTGTACTGCCTTGTCCAAACTGTGGAACTTCTCTTCTATTTCCTTTCATTTTTCCCTCATATGTGTAGCTTTTCATGTTAGCTTTTCATGTTAGCTCCTTCATTGTCTACACTGTTATCTCCTCCTGCATTAATTTTGTGCCCTGACACAAACCCTCCACCTCTCTCAGGGTATGCTCAACCTCTCGATCAAGGATATATAAATTTCATAGTCAGATCGACTCTTAGGATATTTTTTAACCCCAACTTTAGTTTACACAGACCCTCCTTAGTTCTCTGTGTAAGTTCTTTGAAACCCGCGGGCACTTTCCTAGAACTCTTTCCCCTTTAAAAATAATTTAAATGAGAGGTGATAGCTTCCTCTGCTAGACCCCTATCTGTTGAAATGAACACTCAACATTGAGACGGGGGGTGAATTAGTGTCACAAAACTTTGGACAATTTTCCACTTTTTCATAAATTAACTGAACAACATATATTTATTTGATTTTCTCAACCAATATATAAAAGAATAAATACTTTATTTATTTATTTAACTTGAATGAATACATAAGATAAATCTTTGAATATATTCAAATTCAATCAAATATGAGAGACCCAACACTCTGTTACAAGACCCAACTTGTAGTTCTCAGATCCAACTGAGAAATGAGGAATCCAATCCTTATAAAAAGTCCTAGCTTGTTGATCTCAGACCCAATTGGAATGTGAGTAATCCAATCCTCATACAAGACCCAACTTGTAAATAGGAACCAACCTCATAGAATCAACCTTCATTCAATCCATTATATATAAATATATATACTTCAACAAATTCAACTACTCCTCTTCTCACCATTCTTTCTTGTTTATATAGTCTTCCTACTAGTGTGAATTTGAATCATCGTGTCTTTTTATATTTGAACCATTGTACCTTTTCATTTAAATGATAACATTAAACTTTAAATAATATCATTTTTTCCTTTTATCCTTTATTCATAATGCTCATGATTTAAACCTCTTAATCATGACTGTGTGTTGATTATTTTGTCTTCATTTGTTGATCACAGACATGGATCGACTCATAATATTGTTCTCATGCTTATGTTGTGTCCTCAATTCATCAACATATCAGATTAGATATTTTCACCTATTCTCTATCTTATTATGGTGTTAATCCTCTGTCGAATTACATAGATGAAATATGTATGAGGCACTTCCTTCATACCATTTTCATATGACCATAGGCATAGAACCACATGCTTATTAATTTAACCGATGCCTCTTCTTTCACCCTTATTTATTTATTCCATATGACCGCAGGTGGTGACCAAGTGCTAGGAAAAGCAAGTGCTTGATCACTTATCAAAATCAACAATCATGGTTTAATCGCACGATAATATGAATGATTGTCATTACTTTGGGACTTCATCCTTCGTGACTTCTAGCCTCTATAATATTTCAAATCTCTTGAAGAAGATTTCACCGAAGTCCATATAAGGATTTAATTTAGTAGATCATACATTCCATATTTAATATTTCATGAACAAATGATCCTTACTTATCTAGAGGTTTCAATCGCAATCGACGATTATGACTTAATCAAGAGTTGAGGTGAATAGTTCTAGTTCACTTCAAAACTTCAACGTTCGATGATTTCCAATATTTGGAATCATTAAACCTCCTGGATAAAAGACTCGTGTCCATAATCTTCAATGGTTGAGAATGCTCCTGAAGTAGATAAACAATTAGTGTCACTTCATGGTTTACGCTTATTCTATCCTTCCACTATACTTGATCAACGGTCGAGAACGTTCCCAAATTGGATCAACGGTTAGCGTTAACTTTTTCCTTTAACGCTTTGGGAAGTTATCGATGTTATAAACTAGTTTCCACTGAAGCACATACTCCTGAAGTGACATAACTTGATGACATCACTATTGACTTGGCATTGGCCAAGTGACGGGAGCTTGTGACTCTAGGGCTTCGATCTTGGTCTTTGCTTATCCTATACTTACACTTTATATAGATCATACAATCAATATGACTCCCAAAATATTTCTTAGATTGGATGACTCATGTCCTCTTCAGAATATTTGTGGATTACATTGTCCTTCCACTAAATTTTATTTGACGGTCAATATAACTCCCAAGATGATAATGGAAGGCTTCTATGCGTCATTTATTCTGAGCCTCCTCTGCATCATCTCTTCTGAGATTTTGCATTTATACTTGGTTTCCAACTAAACCAAGGATATCTGCATGCTCTGATCTTGTGTGTTCTAATATATTGCATCTCCTGAGATTTTAGGTAGATTCCTATGCACCTTGCATTATGTCTTCTGCGTGATTACTCCTGAAAACCATCTCAATGAAAATTATTCTTCCTTGAATCCTTTGGATTTTTCCCATGGGGATTTCAATCCCAGCTGAATTTCTAAAATGCACTCTTCCTTCTGAGCTTTGATTAATGTCCTTTCTTCTGAGCTTGAATCTCTGCATACTGTTTGACATTTTCATTCTCTTCATTTTGTTTGACATTTTCATTCTCTACTAATTGTTATACTATTGCTATCAATGACAATTCATCACAACTTATCATCACATTAGAATGACATCAACTGTTGACATCAATGACAACATATCAATGCCAATATGTCCAACAATCTCCCCCTTTGTCATTGAAGGAAACAAACTAACTTCATATGAAAACTCCCATCGTGATGAGGCTTCTCTCCTTTGAAGTTACTCTCCCCCTTTGACATCAATGGCAAAGGGTTTCTCTACTTATGATCAAACTCTGTATGTATACATGTTGTTGACCAAAATATGAACTTGGGTAAATCCCCCTGCAATCATGCTCTGTCTGCCATAACTAGATGACTCCCCCTATCAATATGCTCTCTCCGCCTCTAACTAATCTCCCCCTTTGTTTCTGAAAGGGTAGCTCTTCCTGACAAGGTCTCTTCCCCTATTAATTTACTAACTTATTATCTCAGTTGATTGGGATATTTGTGTTCAAATAAGTGGTCTTTTTCATACCAAAATGTAGTGATACCTACTTGTAGTGATCAAGTATTTCAAAACTTAATCTACTTACTTTCTTATTTGATACCCAAAATATGCCTCCTGAGTTTTTAGTGACTTTTCTTTGTCAAATAGAACAAGAGTATGAATCTTACTGATCTTTTTGATCCACTTCTTATTCTTCTTTGATATTTCACAGGAATACCAATTGAGGATTCATACCAATTGATTTAATACCAATTTTTTTTATCAATTGATCTTTGTTGAATGATATTCCTTGAACTTCTCTTCTACCCTTATTTTTCCTCTTCTTGTATTCTACAACTAACCCTACCAATGATTTTTCTTTCTTTCACTAACAAATTATAATGTCATTAGAATTTAATATTGTCCCATATTCTTTTATAGACACTTCCTTTTATTGATCTTGATTTATTTCATATTGATTTTCACATTCATCATTAGGACCTTCACCCATCATGTTCTTATTATTAATTTCTTCATTTTCAAGTGTAATATCATCTTTCTTGCTTTCTCCTTCATACTTTCTTCTCCATATCTCTCTATGAGATATTCTACTTTTTGGATCTTCTCTTTCTAATTGTGTTTTTGGATATTTGTCCTCTCCTTTCTTCTTCCAACTTTTATTAGGTTTTATCATTGACTTGAATGACTCATTTAAGGATTGAATTTTTGAACTACTGTAGCTTTGGGATTTGTGCCTAAACCTATCACAATTGTAACATCTCATTGTATGACACATTTTTGATGTGTGCCCAACAAAATTGCATCTCCAACATCTAATTGAGTTTGTGTATTTTCTTGTATATCCTTTCTCTAGTTTCTTGGAGTCCATTGCTTTATGGCAAAAGTTATGACAAGAAAATAAATAACCATTGAAGTTTTTTCCATTCTTGATTTTATTTTTTCTTGAGAGATCTATCATTTGTTTTTCTTCTTCATTTTTACTTCTATAGCTTCATTTCTTAACAAAATTTCATGGCTTGTAATCGTTTTGTCATTGCATCGTTTCCTTTTGAGAAGGATGATTTGTTCCCATGTTTGTAAATGTTGCTCCACTTGTCATTGCATTCTTTCTTATTGTATCCAAGACCAGTTTTGTCTTCAGCTGATATTTGGATATTCCAAATATTATATAGGATAGATGAGCCATTCTGGAAATTGACAATGTTATTTGTCTTTACATTCATCTTTTTGATATTGATTATTTCTAATTTCAACATGTGACATAATTCTTCCCTTTTGGATGATTGCATCCTCTGGGATTCTTCATTTTTCTTATACTCCTTGAGTTGAATCTTTAGATTTGCATTACTATATTCGTTTATCTTCTTAAGGTTGATTATTTATGATTTCAACTTGTGACATGTTTATTCCTTTTTAGTCAACTGAATCTTCAGGGATTTTTCCACTTCCTTCGCATGATCAAGTTGAGTCTTTAGATTGATGACTATGTCTTCTGTCTCATCCAAGACTTCTTTGAATTTAATTGTTTTTTCATATGTCTTCAATTCTTCCATATTTTTTGTTAGATCAAAAAATTTAGTTTTCGATATTTTGATTTCTTCCTCGTATTCTAGTTGATTCCTTTTGAGGTTGATGGCTTCTAATTCAAACATTTGGCATGATTCTTCCTTTTGAGTTATTTGGATATTCAGGGATTCTTCCTTTTTCTTAGCTTCTTCAAATTGAGTCATTAGATATGCATTAGTACTTTCATTTATCTTTTTGAAATTGATGATTTCCAATTCTATCATGTGGTAATAATTTTCTTTCCTTGTTAACTGGATCTTCGGGACTTCTTCTCTTTCTTTAGTTTCCTCAAGTTGAGTTTTTAGATTGTTAACCAATTATTTTGTTTCTTTTAGTACTTCTTTTCTTTTACTATCATGTGTATTTAATTCTTCCATCTCTTATGTTAGATTAGTAACTTCGGTTTTCAATCTTTTGATCTCTTCTTCTTTGTTTTCTAACTAAATATTTTGCTCATGTTCTTCATGGTTAGATTGATCTAACTATTGAAGTAGAAACATATCCTTTTGTTTAAGTTTCTTCAACTCTTCTAGATTGCACATAGTTGTGTACTCAATATTTTCAAGAGCCTCCACAGGAACTTTAATATGCATATAATTTCTTTGTTCCAGACGAATCTCTCCTATTGCAATTGCAACTACAACATAATTTTTAAGATTATGCATTTTTTATTTAGTGATTATTGATGTATGCCTCAATTCCTTGATGAGGTTTTATTCCTCATTGTTGCCTAAGGTTTGCATCAAATCTTGCATTTCATTATGATTAGAAATCTTTTTCTCTGTATTATGTTCTTCAATCTGATTTGAATTCACCTTTTCTTTATCTTGGTACTTATCTTGATAAGAATTCTCTTCTTTCGAGTTTTTCTCTTTATTATGACATGAATCCTCTTTATCTAAGTCTTGTTCCTCACTTTGATATGATTTCTCTTATTGTTGTGTTTCATTCTCGTAATAATATTCTAGTTGGAGCCATAATTCTTTAGCAGATTTGTAGTGAGTGCCTCATATTTTCTTTGACTTGGTCTGACAATCCATCTTGGATTTATTTTAAGGCTATTGAATTGTTTCTCCTTGCCTCCTTTTCAGTTTTGGTTTTTCTATTTGAAGTAGTTAAGTGTCAGGGCTTACTCACTACTGAATCCCAAACTACATATCCTCTTGACTTCAGATGTCTTTTCATATTTTCCCTCCATGTTGAATAATCTGTTCCTCAAATAAGGGAGCTTCATTTGTGGAGATAACAATTTGTCCAACCATTTCTTCTGAATCTACCTTTAGTGTTTAAACTATGCTGAAGGAACTCACTTTGATACCAATTTTTGAAATGGACACTTGACACTGAGAGGGGGGGGTGAATTAGTGTCACAAAACTTTGGACAATTTTCCAATTTTTCATAAATTAACTTAACAACATATATTTATTTCATTTTCTTAACCAATATATAAAAAAATAAATACTTTATTTATTTATTTAACTTGAATGAATAGATAAGATCAATCTTTGAATATATTCAAATTCAAGCAAATATGAGAGACCCAAATCTCTATTACAAGACCCAACTTGTAAACAGGCACCAACCTGATAGAATGAACCTTCCTTCAATCCATTATATATAAATATATATACTTCAACAAATTCAACTAATCCTCTTCTCACCATTCTTTCTTGTTTATATAGTCTTCTAACTGGTATGAATTTGAATCATTGTGTCTTTTTATATTTAAACCATTGTACCTTTTCATTTAAATGATAATATTAAACTTCAATTAATATCATTTTATCCTTTTATCCTTTATTCATAATGCTCATGATTTAACTCTCTTAATCATGATTGTCTGTAGGTTCTTTTGTCTTCATGAGTTCATCATATATATTGATTGACTCATCATATCGTTCTCATATTTCTGTTGTGTCCTCAATTCATCAACATATCATATTCGATCTTTTCACCTATTCTCTGTATTATTATTGTGTTAATCCTCTATCGAATTACAGAGATGAAATCTGTATGAGGCACTTTCTTCAAACCATTTTCATATGACCATAGGCGTAGAACCATGTGCTTATTAATTTAATCATTTCGTCTTCTTTCACCCTTATTTATTTATTCCATACGACTGCAGGTAATGACCAAATGCTACGCTAAGTGAGTTCTTGATCACTTATTAAAATCAAAGATCGCGGTTTGATCACACGATGAGATGGACGATTGTAGTTACTTTGGGACTTCATCCTTCGTGACTTCCAACCTCTGTAATATTTCAAATATCCCGAAGAATATTTCACCAAAGTCTGTATACATATATCATTTAGTAGATCAAATGTTCCATATTTAATCTTCCATGAAATGACGATCCTTAATTATCTAGAGGTTTCAATCACAATCGACGATTACGACTTAATCAAGAGTTGATATGAACAATTCTAGTTCACTTCAAAACTTCGACGTTTGACAATTTCCAATCTTTACAATCATTAAACCTCTCGGATCAAAGATGTGTGTCCATAATCTTCAACGGTTGAAAATTCTCCCGAAGTAGATAAATAGTTAGTCTCACTTCATGGTTTACGATTATCATATCCTTCCAATGTACTTGATCAACGATCGAGAACACTCTTGAATTTGATCAAGGGTTAGCGTTAACTTCGGCCTTCGATGCTTAGGGAAGTAACTAGTATTAGAAACTAGTTTCCCTTGAAGCACATACTCTCGAAGTGACGTAACTTGTTGACGTCATTGCTAACTTGGAACTGGATAAGTGATGAGATATCGTGACTCTAGGTCTTTGGCCTTGGTCTTTTATTATCCTATCCTTCCACTTTATATAGATCGGATAGTTAATATGACTCTCTAAATATTTCATAGATCGGACGACTCATGTCCTCTTCGAAATATTTGCAGCTTACATTTTCCTTCCACTAAGTTTGATTTGACAGTCAATATAACTCCTGAAATGATAATGGAAGTCTTATGTGTGTCATTTCTTCTGAGCCTCCTCTACTTCATCTCTTATAATATTTTGGGTTTATACTTAGTTTCCAATTGAACCAAGGATATATGAATGCTCTGATCTTGTGTGGTATAATGTGTTTCCTCTCCTGAGATTTTAGGTAGATTCCTCTGCACCTCACGTTATATCTTCTATGTGATTACTCCTGAAAAATATCTTAATGAACAAGATTCTTCCTTCAATCCTTTGGATTTTTCCCATGGGGATTTCGATCCCAATGTCATTTCTACAATGCGCTCTTCCTTCTGAGATTTGATTAATGTCCTTTCTTATGAGATTGAATCTCTGCATATTGTTTGACATTTTCATTCTCTTCTTTTTGTTTGAAATTTTCATTCTCTCCTAACTGTCATATTGTTGTTATCAATGACAATTCATCAATGAAAATTCATCACAACAAGTTATCATCACATCACAATGACATCAACTGTTGAGATCAATGACAACATATCAATGAAAATATGTCCAACACTGCCCTCATAATACCTTGGGCTATGTCATGGGACTTAACCCAAAAGGCGATAATCTTAGGGCTTCAGGACTCGTGGAAACCACTCTTCATTTCAAACTTCCAAAGTGATATATCCTGAACTCACGGGATTTCTCTACGTGTCCACCCCTAAATCGATGGTCAGGATGAGTCCTCGTCTCCTTCTTCAGATGACCTTCAATATAATCTCCATTCTCCCCTTAATCCCAGAGTGTTTTGCCTCTGAATAGAATGATTTGTCGATGCATGTCCCTTCTGTGATCAATGGTTGTAGTGAAATCCGGCCTTCGAGCTTTGAGGTTCTTCCACCTTTGCACAAGACCTTCCCCAAATTTCCTTTCCTCCAATCTCACGGATCTATTGACACCTATCATCTATGGGGAGAACACTCAAGATCACTTGACTCCTTCGGGACGTCAGCTATCCCGAATCCCTTTCACTCCTTTAAACCTTCTAATGCACTAAGTGTTGAAGGACCCTGATGGATATCCTTCACACAACTATCTCATATTTGACGGTCGCCAGCTCCATAGTGATATCCCATGGGATATTCATCGTCACTTCTCCAAACTCTTCCCTTCAATGGATCATGGTCATTAGCCCTCCTGAGCTTAACTTTTTCAAGTATGTGAAACCTCTTTCTGCCCTCTATGCACTCCTCTTGTGCTACAAAGTGTTCAGACTTAGGAACTTCCAAATTTCCTCCCTTGATGTTGATGGAATCTATCCCTCCTAATATTAAGTTCCAGAGTTTTATGAGACCTCTACCTTCCTTTGTGCACTCCTTTGAACAAGAAAATGTTTGAAATTAAGAAATTTTCTTTGTCTTTTCTCCTCGAGGACTCAGGTTGTTATCTCTCCTAAGTATTTTTTTTTCCAAGGTTTTGGGATCCTTGGGTGCACACCTTGCATATTCAAAACTCTACAACGCCTAACTTTTCTTCCTCTGAACAATGAGTTTGGAAATGATTTTTCATCTGCACTCCTTGTTTGGATCTATGTTTTCTCTACATTACTACTAAGAAAGACTCAATGTTATCTCTCCTGAGATTCTCTGAGTTAAACTTAACTCTGTCAACACACTCCTTGCGGAAAATACGCACTCCTTTCATGAGCTCGCATAAGATAAACAATTGAAACTTATTATAACTCTACAGACTCATGTATTTAACCACAAAATACATTCGTAAGAACAAGAAAAAATATAAACAGAGAATTTATACTGAACAGAAAGCCTACCATTCATTCAAAAAAACACAATAACAGTAACACCAAAAATTTGGATCAAATCTTCTCTCTCATATTCATTCAAGTGATAAATTATGCGTACATACATGAAATTCTCCACTACTCCTTCAACAACTTATACAGTGCTCACTGGTTCTCAACCACAACAACAACTTCAGTAGTTTTCAACAAATCTCTCTAATGAACAAGAAAATCAATTATATACATGAAGGGTCTCCTCAAGCCTTCCCTCTTTCTTACCTACTTCTCTCCTATCACATTAATGAGAATTTACAAAATAGATCAGATCCAAGCTTGAGGTCAGTACAATACATCTATACATTAAATAGATTACAATCCAAAAGGATATTTTTGGGATGGCCTTAGCCTCCATACATTAATTACATTTATTTTCACTTAATTCAAATTCAAAAAGGTGTGCTCTCCTTTATGTAGTCTAAATCAGCTTCATGCATGCACTGGATGGTGTTCTTTACTCCAGCCTATCCTCCTTTTAATGTTGATGTAGATGCTCTTGGATTATACTCCTCTGGCCAAAAATTCATGGGATCCTTTCCATGAGATCTTTCATTGTCTTTCCTTGCCTCTGGATCTCTACTTCACTTACCCAATTTCCATCTTCTTATGGATGGCCTTTCCACTTCACAAGGTATTTAAAATAGGTCTTCCTTCTGGCCCTCTTGCCAATCCTCTGATCTATGATCTTATCCATCAATGGATTCTCTGCTACATGCATTTTTTCTCCCATCTAATTTCCTTCTAATCATTTGATCCTCCTATTTAATCTTCCCTATAAGGATACAGGTTTGCAACATTAAAAATGGGTTATATTCCCACTTTATCTAGTAGATCTATATAATAAGAATTCGTTGCAAATTTTCTAAGGATCTTGCATGGTCTTATCTTTTTCATTTTCAGTTTGTTGTATGTTCCCCTTGGGAACATTTCCTTTCTCAAGTATTCTAAAACCTGATCTCCTACTTCAAATTGAAGTTCTCTCTTATGTTGATCAACTCTATCTTTGTACTTCCTGTTCTTGTCTTGCAATTTCTCCTTGATCTCACCATGAAATTTCTACATGTCTACAACAAAATATTCTTCTCCCACACTTTTGAACTCATTATGTCCCAAATGTTTCAACTCTGATATCCCCCTTGGGTTCATTCCATAAAATATCTAGAATGAACTTTTTACTGTGCTCCTATTTGGTGAATCAATGTATGCAAATTCTTCTTGTGGAAGAATATGATCCCACTGACTATTATGCTCAGTGACTAAGATCCTCAACAAATTCCTCCAAAATTATGTTTACCACATCAACCTGTCCATCTATTTTAGGGTGATATGTTGAACTGAAGGAAAAATTTGTCCCCAATTTATTCCACAACGTTCTCCAGAAATGACCAACAAATTTTGTGTATATGTCTGAGACAATGCTCCTAGTAAATCCATGTAGCCTCACAACTTCTTTAAACAATAAAATTTATGTGTGTGTAGCAACATTTTTCTTTAGGCATGGTATAAAGTGTGCCATCTCGGAAAATGTGTCAACTACCACAAATATGGAATCACTTCCCCTCTAGGTTCTTGGCAATCCTAATAAAAAATCCATGTTGATAGAAACCCAAGGCCTATCTGGAATAGGAAATGGATGATAAATACCAGTGTTTTTTTGTCTCCCTTTTGCATACTGGCAAATTCTACATTTGTTCACAAATTTCTTCACTCTAGATCTCATACCTGGCCAATAGTATGAGCCACTCAATTGTGCAAATGTTTTATCATGGCCAAAATGTCCTATTATACCTCCACTATTATTTTCTTTCAGCATATTGTCTCTCATTGAGAATTTTGGTATGCATAGCTGGTTGTTTTTAAACACTAGTCCATCCTAAATTAAATATTCCATCCATGGGCTTCTATCCCTTAGCAAAGGATTTGCATAGGTGTTATAAGATTATTTGAAATCTGCATCTTCACCATATATTTCCTTAAGGTGTTCAAACCCTAAGGTTTCCACTTTGAATTCCTGCATAATCAAACAACTCCTACTCAAAGAATATGAAAAAAAAAATTCACTCCCACTGATATTCTTGATAAAGAAAGTGAAATTTTGCATAAATTCTAGCCACTTTGCATACCTCTAATTCAACTTCTCCTGTCTGGTTATGAACTGTAGAGCTTGATTATTACTATACAACAAAAGATCCTTGGAAATGAGATAATGCCTCCATTTTTTCAAGGCTTGTATCACTGCATAGAATTCTTTGTCATACGTGGAGTAATTTTTCTTGGTATCATTCAGTTTCTCATTGAAATATGCAACAAGTTTGTTATCCTGACTTAAGACCGCTCCAATTTCTACTCCACTAGGATCACACTTTACCTGGATCTGGTAGGACCAAAATTGGTTGTTCTATGATCTTACCCTTCGATATCCTAAATATTTTCTCAACCTCTTATGTCCACTCAAAATATTTGTGTCTCTTCTTCACAGTGTCTAATATTGGTGCACATATACTACTAAATTTTCTAATGAATTTCCAATAAAAACTTGCTAATCCATGGAAACGCCTTAACTCGAATATACTCCTTGGTGATGGCCAATATTTGATAGCTCCCACCTTTTTTGGATCCATCTTCATCTCATTTGAAGAGATCACAAAACCCAAATATATGAGTTATGTCTTCATAAAAAATGACTTCTTTAAATTTATCAAGAACTTCTCTTGTTGCAACCTCCTCATCACTAATGTCAATTGTCTCAAATGTTCCTTCTCAGTTTTACTAAAAACTAGTCTATCATCTAGATAACAAGCCACTCATACAACCCTTCATTTGTTTTGAATGTTGTTTTACATTCATCTCCTTCTCTCATTATTATCTGATGATAACCACTTTTCAGATCTATCTTTGAAAAATAGCTTGCTCCACTCAAGCAATCCATCAAATCAACCATCCTAGGTAAAGGAAATATGTACTTGATAGTGATCTTCTTGATGGTTCTGGAATCTTGACACATCCTCCATCCTCCATCCTTCTTCGGACTCAATACAGTTGGTACAACACATGGGCTTAATCTCTCCCGAACTAAACCTTTTTCTAATATATCTTGGACCTGATTCTTGACCTCTTCATTCTCTAGAGGTGTCAACCTATATGTTTCTTTTTTTGGAAAGCTTGCTCCTGGAATAATATCAATGTGATGGCTAATGCTCCTAATGGGTGGAAATGAGTGAGGTAACTCATCCACCACTATATCAGCAAAATTTTCCACTAGTTCCTAAATTTCTTTAGGTAGATCATCCACAATAGTTATTGTAAGGATGAATTTGGGCTTTCTCACTATAACAAACTACATGTCCTTCTCTTTCTTGACTTCATTCAAGAGATCCTTCCCACTCATGAGAAGTATGCTTGGGCTAGCTTCTTCCTTCACTTTCTTATCCTCTATTGGAAGAAACATGTGTGTTCTACCATTATTATCTAGGGTGTAGGTGTTTTTTATCCCATCATGTATGACATTTCCATCAATCTTCCATGGCCTTCCCAACAAAACATGAAAAACATCAATGTGAATTACATCACACAAAATATCATCCTTATATCCACCTATTTTAAATTCAACTTGGCATTGTTTATTTACCATTACCTGGTGTCCTTTTTGCAGCCATGAAACTTTATATGGATTTGGATGTGCAATAGTCTCTAGCTCTAGTTTTTCCAACATCTATGTGGATACTAAATTGCTAGTGCTTCCATTGTCTATAAACACTTTGCAAACTCTATCCTCAGTCTTACAAGCAATCCTAAATAGAGTGTTTCTTTGTATTGGTGCTTCCAACTCTTTATCTGGTTTCAAGATAATTTTCCTCATCATGAGGGACTTTCCATCTTCAGTAGCTTTTGCCTAAACATTCCTTCTCTGCAATTCAGAAATCTGAGCTTCTCCTCCCTCTTTCTTTTTCTCGGGGAATTCCCAAGACATATTCCCTATATTTCCACATGCATATAATTTCACCTCTCCTCCTCTGCCTCTTCCTCTTCCTCGAGGAAAATAATTCCTTCCACCATATTGTCTCCCTTGGGAACTTCATCCTCTCTCTGTAAGACTGTGAAACTTTCTAGTCTCATCTTTTGTATTATGAGTCTTGTCATGGACAATTCCCTTACCTTTGTGCAAGATTTTTCCTCTTCCTCGTTGGATTTTATTTTTGGCCAACTTATCTTATGATTTCAAGTCATCCTGATAAGCATCTTCAATTTTCCTCATATTCACCATGCTGATTTCATCCTGGATTCTATATATCATGTGATTAATGTATTTGGAAACCTTCTCTTCATCACTCTCATGATGCCCATCTCTATTTTTAAGCCTATATAAATCTTATGCATACTCTCTTACTTTCATACCTTTCTATCTTAAGTTCTGCAGCCTCTTGAACATATTTATTTGGTATTCTTTGGGTATGAATTTATCCTTTCGCTTGGCTACGATTTTGTCCCAACTTTTAATTTTCTATTTTCCTTTGCTTCTTCTGTCAGTCTGCAGTTCATCCCACAATAGTGTTGAATGCCCTTTTAGTATTGTGACAACATGTTTAACCTTATTCTCCTCGTTGACCTCTTCATAGTCGAAGTATTTGTCCATTGCTCTTATCCATTCCAACATCTCCTCCACTTCTAAATTACCCTCATACATTGGAATTTCCATTTTTTACTTGGCTCCCAGTTTTACAACTGCTCTCATCAAGTGTTGTTCTGCAACATCTTCTCCTGCAACTCCTTCATCTTCCATTTCTTCACTTTAGACCTCACTAATGTCACCTGCATCTTGTGCTCTCCTTTGTGCAGTTTCCATTACATCTAGCCTTGCATGAAGTCTCCTCATTTCCTCCTCCATTACAGGATTCGATACAGGTTTGTCCCTACATCTTCTTGGTGTCATGGCACTAATATTTCTTCACACAGAGATTGAATTATGGCTCTGATACCACTTGACACAAACCCCCTACCTATCCCATTGTCTTCTCGACCTCTCAGTCAAGGATTGATCAATTTTGAAGTTGGATCGACTCTTATGCTCTTGATGAGCCCCAATTTTAGTTTACACATGCCCTCCTTATTTCTCTGTGCAGGTTGTTTGAAACCCATGGGTGATTTCTTGGCACTCTTTCCCCTTTAAAAAGAATTTAAATGACAAGTGCTAGCTTCCTCCACTATGCCCCTATCCTCATAATACCTTGGGGTGTTTCCTGGGACTTAACCCAAAAGACGTTGAGCTTTAGGCTTTGGGACTCGTGGAAACCACTCTTCCTTTCAAACTGCTAAAGTGATATATCACGAACTTACAGGATTTCTCTACATTTCCACCCCTAAATTGATGGTCAGGACTCATCTCCAGCTTCGAACGACCTCTCGTCCACTCTCCCTTCTCCCCTTACTCCCAGGGTGTTTTTCCTCTGAATAGAATGATTTATCGACCCATATACCTTATGCGATCAATGATTGCGGTGAAATCCAGACTTTGGGATTTAAGGTTCTTCAACCTTTTCAAAATCCCTTTCTCAAAGTTCCTTTACTCCAATCTCACAGATCTATTGACACCTATCGTCTATGGGGAAAATGGTCACAATCACTTCGCTCCTTCGGAACTTCAGCTATTATGTCTCCCTTTCACTCCTTTAAACATATGAATGCACTAAGTATTGAAGGACCTTGATGGATATCCTTTGCACAACTGTATTAGATCTGATGGTCACTAGATCCCTGGCGATATCCCACAGGATATTCATGGTTGCTTCTCCAAACTCTTCCCTTCAAGGGATCACGGTCACTAGCCCTCCTGAGCTTAACTTTCTGAGGTATATGAAACCTCTTGCTTCCCTTTGTGCGCTCCTCCTGTGCTACAAAGTGTTGGGACTTGGGAACTTCCAAAGTTCCTCCCTTGATGTTGATGGTAGCTATCCCTCCTAAGCTTAAGTTCCAGAGGTTTATGAGACCTCTATCTCCCTTTGTGCACTCCTTTGAACAAGAAAACATTCATACTTAGGAAATTGTCTAACTCATTTCTCCTCAAGGACTCAAGTTGCTATCTCTCTTGAGATTTTTTTTTTTCCAAGTTTTTGGGATCCTTGGGTGCACACCTTGCGTATTCAAAAATATGCAACGCCTAACTGTTATTCCTATGAATAGTGAGTTTGGAAATGACTCTGCCTATGCACTCCTTGCGTGGTTCTCTAATTTCTCTTCACTATTACTAAAAAATATTCAATGTTATCTCTCTTGATATTCTTTGAGTTAAACTTAACTCTGTCAACGCACTCCTTGTGGACAATATGCACTCCTTGCACAAGCTCACGAAAGAAAAAAAAAATGAAAATTATTCTAACTCTACAGACTCATGTGCTTAACCACAAAATACATTTGTAAGCATAAGAAAAAATACAAATAGATAATTTATATTGAACATAAAGACTACCATTCATTCAGATAAACACAATAACAACAAAACCAAACATTTGGGTCAAAGCTTCTATGTTCTATTGATTCAAGTGATAAAATATACATACATACAAGAAGTTCTCCATTGCTCCTTCAACAACTTATACAATGCTCATTGGATCTCAAACATAACAACAACTTCAGTGGTTTTCAACGACTCTCTTTAATGAACAAGAAAATAAATTATATACATGAAGGGGCTCCCCGAGCCTTCCCTCCTTCCTACCTACTCCTCTCCTATCACATTAATGAGAATTTACAAAACAAATCATATCCAAGCTCTAGGTTCATACAATACATCTATACATTAAAGTGTTGGCAAGTTTACAAGAAGAGTGTGCTTGTCATTGATGGCAAGATCAACAACAACGATGTTTACAGGAAGAGTGTGCTTTTCATTGATGGAAAGAGCAACAAAAACAATGGCATGATTAAAAGAATAATGTGCCAGGTGGGCACCAAAATTCTTTTGGGAAGACGTAGAAGAGAAAGCTCGAGAAGATCAGAAGAGATAGTGTTGAGTTGCATGCAGAGCGCAAGTGTGCACCAGGATTGAGGCTAACTTCATTTCCAAATCTTAGGACAGATAGCATTCTGAGATGCACAGATGATATCTTATACATCAAGGCTCACAGAAGGATCAAAGGTCGTGACCTTTAACACTTATAGGTTTGAGAAAGCCAAAGCTCAGGAGGAGGAGTGACAGTGACTGTTGGATCGAGCACTGTGAATGATCTGGGCTATCAGATCAAAGTTCATATAGGAGGAATGAGTGCACAGAGAAGAGGAGAAAAAATATCAGTCATTATATTTGAGTATGTGGATCAACAACCTTTGGATCCCAAGGAAAGTGCACAAGACAAGTTTCGAAGTCATCAAAACCATCCATCGTCAGGATTTACAGGAGGCAGTAGATATGAGAGTTCGAAGAATCAAACTTTGAAATATTTGCAAGGGATAGAGTGGAGTCAATCCTATCCATTGATGTTGGGAAGGAAAAGTGGAGAGAGATCAGTATTTCGATGAATCGTGACCTGGAAGAGTCATAGGTGAGAGTTGGAGGAACACAAGAAATGAAAATTTGAAAAATAATCTAGACCGTCGGATCATTGAGGATCGTGGAACGTTGATCTGGCATGACGAAGAAAAAAGTTCAAGTTCTTGAAGAAGAGATATAGACCATTGAAATACAAAATATCATGGGTCGTTGATCTAGAGAAGGTATTGGGAAATTGGGAGTCAAAGAAAGGAGGTTCTTTAACCTTTGAAGTCACGAAACGTGAAATTGTGATTTGATCACAGTCGTCGATCAAAGGGAGAGATATTGACTATTGATCTAATATGGAGTATTTCGTATTTTGCAAGTTGGGAGAATCAGGGCAAATCACAATTGAATATCTGAAATGTGAAGTCACGAAAAGATCTGGGCCATTGGATCACAAAGGATTATGGATCGTTGATCTAATGCAATCGCTATTTCGGGAATCAAAAGAAGGGATATGAGCCAACCTTTGACATCGTGAATCATGAAGTCGTGAAATGTGAAAAGGAGATCTCAACCATTGAATCACGAAGAGATCTAGACCATTGATCTGACAAGCGTAGATTTGGAGCTAAGGCCTATGGTCACAGCCATGGTCACATTGATGCAGGTTAAGGAAGAATCTATCATTTCTAGGCTCCACCTTAGACTTTTGTGTGTTGGGAAAATCGAGGTGACTCACAGTCAACATCACGAAACACAAAATCACGAAACGACTATTGGCTAGGCATATGGTCACCGTCGGTGGTCACATGAAAGGAAGGGGCTTAGAAATAAGAGCTAGCACCCACTGTGAATTTCTTCTTAGGAAGGGAAAAGGTGACAAAGGGATGAACGTGAAATTTTTTTCTCAATAACTACCATAACGAAGTGATTTCATCTGCCTGAGAATTCGAGGAGAATTAGGGTGACTCCTAGAGGAGTCGAAGAGTCTTGAGGTAACTACCAGTGGAATGAAGACTCATCATAGATACAATTAAAAGATTTGAAAGCGTTGAATTCTATAACTATAATAGAAAGGATAATATCAACTGTAATAGAGAATACGAAAGGTCGCACTACCATAAACATGAAAAGAATCTCAGGAACAACCACTAATGACAAATAGTCTCAACATAATGGTCACTTATGAAGAACAGACTCAGCATGATCACTAGAGACAATGAAGAGTTAGGTGTATGATCTGGGAGAGGACTTGGCATCATAAATATACACAGAACAAAGAATAGAGGGTTTCTACTGTTGAGAGTTATTCATGTGGGTAGAAGCATGTTGTGTGCAAGAGTTGAAAGGTACATAAGAGGCATAGTGCATTGAATGGAAATAATACACAAAGCATAAAGCACAGAATAAAGAGATAGAGAATAAATAATTATCTGAGAGAGGAAGAGAAAGTTGAGGTGTGCATCCACAGACAACACAAAAAAATAGAAAACTCAAGGAGGTGCGAGTAGGAAAAATAGTGATGCAGGCAGAGCAGAACAGTGCAACTAAACAGTGATGAGACTAGTAAGATTTTTGACAAATATTGTATCATTGTAATAAGTTTTAGGAACAAATTTTTTATATTTAGGGTGGTAGGGAGTTTCTAGGGAGGACTATTTTCATCATAAGTTCAAGTGGGTGCTTGAACATATGGAGTTTTAGCCTCCATCTGGTTGCAGCCAGAAAAACCAGGGTGGCAGGGTGGTGCAAGGGAGAACTATTATTTTCTGTTATACAGATTGTTTCCTATGTGACTGGAAGTTGGTTCTTCCATCCAGTTGGTGATGGAACACTTAGGGAGTTGGTGCTTCCTTCTAGTGTGTGCTAGAGAAACTAGGGAGTTTTTGCTTCCTTCTAGTGGGTGCTAGAGAAACCAAAGAGTTGGTGCTCTCAGTAAGTTGTAGCTTGTAAAACAAAGGTTGTAGCCGCAAGAAGAGTTGGAGCTCATAAGAATGATAATGTATAGAAAATAAAGATTACTTGCCATATCAATAAGAAGAGTTTTTTCCCTTTATGGGTTTCCTCAGGAAATATTTGTCTTTGTATATTTCATGCGTGTCATTGATGTTGAATATTCTATTGCTTACTTCCTTGCATTATTGTGATTGTCATAGAGTGTTCTGTAAAGAGTTTAAAGTGGGAATAATTGTTAAATAACAGTAAGAAATGATTCACCCCCCCTATCAGTTGTCCAACAATTGGTATCAGAGTCGGTTCCTTTTATCTAAGGGTAGATCCTAGAGATTAAACATGAATATCCATGAAGGAATTTCAACCAATAAGGCCCCCCCATTCAATGGAACAAACTTTTCCTTATGGAAAGTTAGGATGAAAACCTACATAATTGATTTAGGTGCAGATGTCTAGGATGTGGTAGAGACTAGTTATGTAAAGCTGATTGTACTAGCTAATAAGGATCACAAGCTAGAATTCAGCTTTAATGCTAAGGCTATGAATGTTATTATGAGTGGGCTTGCAGAAGCAGAACTCGTAAAATTTATGCACTTAGAAACTATCAAAGAAATGTGGGACAAACTCATTAGCAGTTATGAAGGCAATGAGAAGGTAAAGGACGCCAAGATTCAAACCTATATAGTACAGTTTGAACAACTAAATATGAAAGAGGATGAAACTGTTGGGAAGTAATTTATGAGAGTTGAAGAACTAGTAAATGAAATGAAAGCACTTGGTGAAAAAAATTGAGGAAGCCTCTTTAGTTCAAAAAATTTTGAGATCTTTGCCAGATAGGTTCAACCCAAAGGTTTCTTCTATATAACTTAATGATATAAAATATTTTTCTTTTGATAAACTTCTAGGAACATTGACTACATATGAAATGAGGATGGTTAAAGATAAACCCTCCTCTAGAGAAGCATCATTTAAAGAAGATAAGAATGAGGATTCTGAGACTGATGAAATTGAATAAAAATTTGTGAGAAGACTAAAGAAAGGATCAGGCAACTACCAAGGAAAATTTCCCTTCAAATGTTTTAACTGTGGAAAGATAGGTCACTTTGCATCTAAGTGTCCACACAAGAAAGAGGATCAGAATTATGAAGGTGAAAAGAAGTACACACCCAAGAGATTTGGTAAAAAGAAAAGTTTATGTGTAAACAATGATGACTCTTCAGGAGACACAGATAATGACTCTTCATGTGAAGATAATATTAATGACTTTATTCTTATGGCCAAATATGATTATGATAATAAAAGCACAGGAAGTGATGTTGATGATGAATAAGTTGTGGTTGAATTGGAAGGGGAATTGATCAGTTCTCTAGAAGAATTTGCTAGACTCGGATCTAAGAAGAAAAAGAAAAAACAATTGTTGATACAGTTCAAGAAAGATAATAAAGAACCTGATGAAGAATTTTCCCTTCTAAAAGTGGAATTAGAAGAGGCAAAGAAAATAGAGGACATTCTGAAACAATTGTTATCATAAAAGAAGGAAAGATATGAATCCTTGGAAGAAGAGGTAGTAAAAACCAGAAAAGAGATGAAGAAGTTTAAAACATTGTATCTCCAAAATCTTCCAAGCATTAAATCCACTGCAGAACTAAATGACATTCTAAGAAAACAAAGATCTCCTTTGTTGAAGACTGGATTAGGGTATGTAAATGGTTCAAGCAACAAACAACTAGAAAGCAAAGAGCTAGTAAAGATGATTAAGTTCCAAGTCAACAGACAATCAGACCATGAGAGTAATCTATCACCAAAAGATAATAAAGACAAGATTATCCCTAATAAAAAAAAAAGAGATCAGAATATGGAGCAAAAAATATCAAGAAGAAGGCCATCCTTCAAGTACCAAAATTTCTTCCATGGTTATTTTTTTTACTGTTCTAATTTTGGTCATAAGATTGCAAATTGTCAAATAAAGTTTAGAGACATTCATGTGAGGAGGTCAAGAAATAAACAATATTTACAACATATAACTAATAATCCAATGAATACACATCGTAGCACCAATCACTTTGACCTACTGAACAATGATCTTGAATTTTATAACTATCATAACTTTGGCCACAAAGTTGCAAACTACCATATGACAAAGTACAAGGCAGATCCAAGAATAAATCCTTTATCTACAAATGCCAGCACATGGAAAAAGAAATATAGTGAAAAATGTGGTCTATTACTTTCAGCTCAAAAACAAAAACACCCCTGGTATATAGACAGTGGATTTTCCAAGCACATTACTGGAGACAAGGATAATTTTTTGTCTATAAGTAAAAGAAAAACAAGAAATGTAACCTTTGGAAATGATGAACCAGGTAAAATCAAGGGTAAAAGGATGGTGAGTTAGAGTAATGGTAAAGTAAAAGACCATGATGTTCTGCTTGTAGATGGGCTGAAACATAATTTTCTTAGTGTAATTCAAATGTGTGACAGAGGATGTGAAGTGGTGTCCACTTCCAAGGATTGTAAGATAAAGTCTGTAAATTCAGAACAAGTGGTGGCTAAAGGCATAAGGATAGAAAATAATGTATATGTGCTGAAAGAATATAAAGAAGAATGTCATCTAAGCAAACATGATGAAAGTTGGTTATGGCATAGGAGACTTGGACATCTAAACTTTGACCACTTAATCAAGCTCAAAAATCTTTAGGCAGTAAAAGATCTTCCAAGAATATCAAAGCCACAAGACTCTGTGTGTAAAACCTGTCAAGTAGGAAATCTAACCAGGACACAGTTCAAATCCAAGAGATCTACTTCAACAGAGAAACCACTCCAATTAGTTCATATGGATTTATGTGGACCATGAAGACAGGAAGGCACAAGGAAGGAAAAATACTTGATGTTGATCATTGATGATTACTCTAGACTTACTTGGGTTGATTTTCTCAAAGAAAAAGATGAAGCATTTGAGAAATTTAAAATATTTAAGGCTTTAAATGAGAATCAAACAAGCAAGAGGTTAAAGGAAATAAGGTCAAACAGAGGAGGAGAATTTATATGAAGTGATTTCAAGGAATTTTGTGATAAACATGGGATCAAGAGAGAATACACAATCCAAGGAACTACAAAACAAAATGGAGTAGTTGAGAGGCAAAATAGAATAGTTCAGCAAATGGCCAAGTCAATAATGAATGAGAAGAACATTGGTCAAAATTACTAGGTAGAAGCAATATGCATAGCAGTACATATTCTTAACAAAGCCCACCTGAGACCACATAGTGACAAGACACCTTATGAACTGTGGTATGGAAGACCTGCTTCAATCAAACACTTCAAAGTCTTTGGGAGTAAGTGTTACATAAAAAATAACAATGAAAACCTTGGCAAGTATGATGACAGGGCTGATGACGGCATCCTCTTAGGATATGCTACCAATAGTAAATGATATAGATGCTTTAAAAAAAGATTGCATAAATTAGTTGATTGCATTGATTTAAACTTTGATGAAGGAGTCCCAGTAAGAGAGGTGACAAATATTGAGTCTACTACAAAGGACATAGCTAGAACTGAAGATGAATAGGTCCAAGAATTAGATGGAGAAGAGACACCCAGACAAGAAGAGTCAGGACAACAATCAACATCAAATTATTCCTCCAAAATTACTCAAAAGAATCATCCTGAAAGTTAGATAATTGGTGACAAGGACAAAGGTGTACAAACCAGGAGAAGGATAATCAAAGACACCAATCAATCACATATGGCCTTCATATCCATGGTGGAAGCCAAGAACTTTAATGAAGCCGGTAAAGACGTAAAATGGGTAAAATTAATGAATGAGGAACTAGACTAGATTGAAAAAAATGAGACCTGGGAACTCGTTCCTAGGCCAACGAATAAAAATTTAATAGGATCAAAATGGGTCTACAAAAATAAGATGAATGAGAAAGGAAATATTATAAGAAATAAGGCTAGATTGGTCTGCAAAGGATATGCTCAAATAGAAGGACTATATTTTGATGAAACATTTGTGCCTGTAGCAAGATTAGAAGCTATTAGAATGTTTCTTGAATATGCTTGTCATAAACAATTTAAAGTCTATCAAATGGATGTCAAGTCATATTTTCTAAATGGAGATCTAAAATAAGAAGTCTATATGGAACAACCATAGGGTTTCCAACTGTAAGATAACCTTGACTTTTTCTGCAAGCTGAAGAAAGCCTTATATGGGTTGAAACAAGTTCCTCATGCCTGGTATTACAGACTAGATAAGTATCTTCAAGACAAAGGGTTCAAGAGAGGAACAATTGACAACAATATATATATATATATCGAAAAAAAAGGGTAATGATCTGCTCATTGTGTTGGTCTATGTAGATGACATCATCTTCGAAATCAATAATGCTTCATTGGTACAATAGTTTTCTTCTGCCATGCAGTCTGAATTTGAAATGTCTATGATAGGGGAATTGTCATTTTTTCTTGGTCTACAAATTACTCAGAGTTTTGAAGGATTATTTATTTCTCCAGAGAAATATCTAAGAGAAATGTTGAAAAGGTTTCAAATGGAATATTCCATGCCTATGAGCACACCTATGGTCACTGGATGAAAGTTAAGCAAGGATGATGACTCCCCTGATGTTGATCAGAGTTCATATAGGTATATGATAGGCAACCTATTGTACATCACAACATCCCGTCCATAAATAATGCATATTGTTGGAATGGTAGGAAGGTATCAGGTTGCACCTAAACAGAGCCATTTGTTAGTTGTCAAACGAATATTCAGATACTTTAAAGGAACAATGGACTATGGCCTATGGTATCCTAGGAATTAGAATTTTCAACTATCAATCTATTTAGATGTTGATTGGGCTAACTACGTGGATGAAAGGAAAAGAAAGAGTGGAGGTGAATTCTTCTTAGGAGATTCCCTTGTATCATGGCTGAGCAAGAAGCAAGGTTCTATTTCCTTATCTACTACATAAGATGAGTACATTGCAACTACCACTTGTTGTACCCAAGTATTATGGATGATTCAGAAACTTGAAAACTTGGAGGTAAAATATACTGCACGAATCCTAATTCATTGTGATAATACTAGTGAAATCAGTGTGTCAAAGAATCATGTATTTCACTCCAAGACGAAGCATATGCCCATCAAGTATCACTTCTTGAGGGAACAGGTGACGAAAACTGTTATTTCTTTACATTATATTCCATCCAAAGATCAGATTGTTGATATCTTCACTAAACCTCTTGCAAAAGCTTAGTTTGAGTATCTATGCCAGAAGTTGGGCATGACCCCATTATCAACCTAAGAGATTCCATCCTATCAGGAGGATTATGTATTGGTTGAATATCTGATACCTCCACACATTACTGCAACAACTTAGGGGGAGCATGTTTTCTTTGAAATTGATGTCAAAGGGGGAGAAAAGTAGTGGTCTGGATGCTACAGTTGGAGGTCTAAGTAGAACAAAGAAGCCTTTCAGGGTTGCCATCAATGCAAAAGGGGGAGATTGTTGGCAATTTTACAGGAAGAGTGTGCTTTTCATTGATGGCAAGAAAAAAAACAACAATATTTACAGGAAGCTTTTTCTTGTCATTGATGGAAAGAACAGCAGCAATGATGGCATGATTATAGGTAGAAAGTGTCAAGAGGGAACCATAAGTCTTTTGGGAAGATTCATAAGAGAAATCTTGAGAAGCTCAGAAGAGATAGTATCGAGTTGCATGCAGAGCGCAAGTCTACACTGGGACCAAGGCTAACTACATTTCCAAAGATAGGGAGATATAGTGTTCTAAGATGCGTAGATGATATCCCATACATCAAGGCTCACATAAGGATCAAAGGTCATGGACTTTGACACTAAGAGGTTTGAGAAAGCCAAAGCTCAGGAGGAGGAGCGACAATGACCATTGGATCGAGCACTTTGAATGATATGGGCCATCATATCAGAGTCCAGAAAGGAGGAACAAGCACACATAGAAGAGGAGAATAGATCTCAGCCATTATATCTAAGTACGTGGACCAATATCCATTGGATCCCAAGGAAAGTGCATGAGACAAGTTTGAAGTCATCGAAATCGTCCATCATCAAGGTCAACAGGAGGAAACAGATCTTGGAGTTCAAATAATTGAAATTCAAAATATTTGCAAGGGGTAGAGTGGATTCGATCCTAGTCGTTGATGTTAGGAAGGAAATGTGGTGAGAGATCATCATTTTGCTGACTCGCAAAATGGAAGAGTCAAATTTGAGAGTTGGAGGAACTCGCGAAATGTGAATTCACAAAATGATATGGACCATCACATCACTGAGGATCATGGAACTTTGATCTGGCATGACGAAGAATGAAGTCTAAGATCTTGAAGAAGATATCTAGACTGTTGAAATACAAAAGATCGTGTGTCGTTGATTTGGAGCAAGTGTCGGGAAATCGGGAGTTGAAGAAAGGAGTTTCTCTAACCTATGAAGTCATGAAACGTTAAATCGTGATTTGATCGCAGCTGTCGATCAAAGGGAGAGATCTCAACCACTGATATGATATGGAGTATTTCAGATTTCATGAGTTGGGAAAATCAAGGCAACTCACAGTTGAATCTCTGAAATGCAAAGTCATGAAAAAATATGGATCATCGGATCACAAAGGATTGTGGGTTGTTGATCTAACAGAATCATGATTTCAAGAATTAGAAGAAGGGAAGTGATCCAACCTTTGACATCGCGAATCGTGAAGTTGCAAAACGTGAAAAGGAGATCTCAACCATTGAATCATGGAGAGATATGGACCATTGATCTAGCAAGCATAATTTTATAAGTGAGGCCTATGGTCATAGCCATGGTCACATTGATGAAGGTTAAGGAAGGATCTAGAATTTCTAGGCTCCACCTTGAATATTTGTGAGTTGGGAAAATCGAGGTGACTCGCAATCAACATCCTGAAATGAAAAATCACGAAATGACTATTGGTTTGGTGTATGGTCACCTTCGGTGGTCACGTGAAAGGGAGGGGATTAGAAATAAGATATAGCGCCCACTGTGAATTTCTTCTCAAGAAGGGAAAATGTGTCAAAGGGATGAACGCATGGAGGTTTTCTCGGTAACTGGTAGAACGAAGTGATTTCATCTACTAGAAAATTCAAGGAGCAGTAGGGTGACTTCCAGAGGAGTCGAAGAGTCTCGAGGTAACTATAGGTGGAATGAAGACTCATCATAGAGACAATTGACATATGGGAATGTGTTGAAGTCTGTAACTGTAACAAAGATGATAATCTCAACTGTAACAGAGAAGACGAAGGGTTGCACTTCTAGAAAAAAGGTAAAGAATCTCAGGAATGACCACTGATGAAGAATAGTCTTAGCATAATGGTCACTGATGAAGAATAGACTCAGCATGATCACCAGAGAAAATGAAGAGTTAGTTGTATGATCTAGAATAGGACTTGGAATCATAAATATATGCAGAACAAAGAATAGAGGGTTGTTTTTGTTGACAATTATTCATGTGGGTAGAAGCATGTTGTGTGCAAGAGCTGAAAGGCATAGAAGAGGTGCAGTGCATTGAATGGAAATAATACACAAATCATAAAGCATAGAAGAAAGAGATAGATCAAAAATTCTTATCTGGGAGAGGAAGAGAAATTTGTGCTGCACATCCAGAGATAGATAAGAAAAATAGAAAACTCAAGGAGGTGCAAGCAGGAAAAACACTAATGCTAGCAGAGCAGTGCAACAGAACAATGATGAGACTGGCAAGCTTTTTGACAAATACTATATCACTATAATAAGTTTCAGGAACAAATTTTTTATATTCAAGGTGGTAGGGAGGTGATAGGGAGGACTGTTGTCATCATAAGTTCAAGTGGGTGCTTGAACACAGGGAGTTATAGCTTCCATTTGGTTGCAGCCAGAAAAACCAGGGTGGTAGGTTGGAGCAAGGGAGAACTATTGTTCTCTATTATATAGGTCAGTGCCTGTGTTATTGGAAGTTGTTACTTCCATCCAGTTAGTTATTTAACAGTTAGGGAGTTGGTGCTTCTTTCTAGTGGGAGCTAGAGAAACCAGGGATTTGGTGCTTCCTTCTAGTGGGTGCTAGAGAAACCAGAGTGTTGGTGCTCTCAACAAGTTGCAACTTGTAAAACAAAGGTTCTAGCCTCAGCAAGAGTTGGAGATCATAAGAATGATAATGTACAGAAAATAAATATTACTTATCATATAAAGAAGAAGAGATTTTTTCCTTTATGGGTTTCCTCAGGAAATATCTATCTTTGTATATTTCATGTGTGTGATTGATGTTGAATATTCTATTTCTTACTTCCTGCATTATTTTGATTGTCATAGAGTGTTCTGTAAAGAGTTTAAAGTGGGCATAGTTGTTTAAGAACAGTAACAAATGATTCAAATCCCCTCTCATTTTTCCAACATAAAGAGATTACAATACGAAAGGATATTTTGGGTATGGACTTAACCTCCATACATTAAGTACATTTCTTATCATTAAATTCAAATTCAAAAAGGTGTGCTCTCCTTTGTGTAGTCTAAATCAGCTTCATGCATGCATTGGATGATGTGCTTTACTCCATCCTATACTCCTTTTAATGATGGTGTATATGCTCCTACATCATTCCCTCTGATTGTGCCTATTCCATACTCATCTTCTCTTCCTCCAATTGTGCAATCATCGGTGTTGCTTGTTCTTGGAGGGGTTCCAATTCAGCTTGTCTTTCTTGCTTATTTTTCTGCATTCTCTTCAACTCTATATAGAGAGTCTTCATTTCTTGAGTGTCCTTCAAGCACTCTATGATACTCATTGTTTTTTTCCACTATTTTATCTCCTATATAACAACACTGATCATACCTATTGTTGGTAACATTGTTGGACCTTTTCATCTTCCTCTAGAATTGTCCATATCTGTGCGGTTTTGTCAAACAATTATGCTACTTCCCTTTCTTATTTCACAATATCTGCTATCTAGATTGCATATTGTTGTTCTCTCTGTTATCAAATATCTGGAGGAGTTTTAGGATTAAGCCTTTACTTTATCTCCTCAATTTCCTTCATATATTCGTCAATTGTTTTTGAAATCATTTTAATATTATCCTTTGCACTCCTCTTTGGTGCTTGCATGTTGTTTGGGATGTGATCATATACCATTTTTAATCCATGTTCTAGCTTATATGCACATTATTTCTCCTCCTCTTTCTCTGAGGTCAGTTGGTCACATGTGATTTGCAACATTTCAGTGACTTCTCTACCCACCTCCAAGTTCGGTCCATCCACACAGGCTCTGGATTGCACTTCCTTCATTATGCTAGCCTAGATTCCATAGATTTCCTCAGTGGGTATATGCGCCATGACAAATTCAAATTAATCCACTTCCCCCATGGGTTTATACACAGTATCGTGATCCATTCTGATCATTTGGCGAGTGACGTTGAATGTTTCCCTCCCTTGTAATACAAACTATATTGTTCCCTCTCCTTCTTTCTACACGGGGGGTTGTTGTGTCATTTCTTGTTGCCGCACTTTAGCCTATGGTCCTTCTTGACTCCATTATTGTTGTAGAGTTTCATGGAATTCTATAATATTGGGCATGATCTCTTCTCTTTGTGCCATTGCAATAAAGACCACCTCTTCCCCCCTATCCTGGACCTTGTTCGCAATGAATTCAGTATCATCGTCTATCAGAGTGGTGACTAGGTTTTCCATGACATATTTCCTCTTTTTGTGTTCCTCTTCTACTTGCACTAGCTTCCTTTATGTCTGTGAGGGTTGTGCCCCACTTGTTGTAATATGGACCCTCTCTTCACTATCATTTGATATATCCCCCTTTCTAATCTCTGGATGGTTATCTATCCTTATCACTGTCGTTGTCCTCCTTGGTATTTTTGGTACTGCATTGCTTCCAGACAACTGATTTTGCACTGCAACCTTTATAGTATTATCGATTGGACTACTTGCTTTTGCTGAGGAAATTGCTTCATCATTTTACTTGGGATTGGAGGATTGTGTCACGACAGGACTTGTTGATGGTTTTTTTACTAGTCGTTGCCACTGCACAAGCCGGTCTTTGATTATACAGTTGACTTCATCCTTGGTAACATAATATTTCATTTATAACCATGCCTTCTTTAGATCTCTTCCATCTTGGATCCACATGTGGTTCCTCGATTCCTTGAACTTGGATATCCCTTTGGTTGCTTGTATTACCTCCACAGGTATGTTCCACACATTGGTTGTGCAACTTTGTATTTCTTCCAACAATATTTCAAAAATCGTTTTATTGTCTTGTTGATTTTTATACTCTTTAGCCTACCATAGGGACTCATATTGTGTGGCATAACATTTTCCTTTCCTATCCAGTAAAGCTGAAAATTTTGGCTCCTTCCATCCTGCCAAAGCTATAAGGATTATAATCCAAGAGTAATGGAACTTGGTTCCATTATCCTACACATCTCTTCAATCCACAAAAAATTGGTTGAGCAGGTTCGGTTCACAACTGAACATCAATCCTTTCGCGCACTCTGCGCTACTGCAATAACTCCTACTGGAACTTCTTCTTTTCTACACTTCCTTAGTAGCTTGCAATCCATAAGCTTGTTGGCAAACCTTGTCACATTGTCATTAATATCCTTGAGCATAATGCCCCTGCTTCCCTGACTGGTGCCAAATTGTGCTTTGACCAGCTCGATGATTTCCTTCTCATGTTCCTTGTTATCCAAGTATTCCTCTAGTTGTGCATTGAATATAGGTAAACCTATGATCTTGGAAATCAACGCCACATCCAGTTGTACTGGCCTATCCATCCAAATAATGCATTCGTGTATGTGGTCGACTAGTTGTTTGACACAGAGCCCAACATTTTTACCATGCTCGGAGTGTGGTATATCCAAAAGCTTCATTATGCTAGAATTATAAAGCCTCATTATCCACTGTGCAGGCTCCATTATTGGTTTACCTAGGGGTCCAATTTCCCCTGTGTTTTTTAAGTAAGTCTCTTTGTCCAAATATGTGAATTTGGCCGCATCGCACACATCGTAGTCTAAGTACCGAAGTTTTGGTACCTTCCCTAGTATATCGTCTATAGTGCACACTGGGTCTGGGAGATATGGGAGTGTGATGTTTGTGGCATCTTGCACCTTTCTATTCTTTCCAAAAGCATATGGGCCTACCTCTTTTGTCTCTGTGCCCTCTTATTCCCTCTCAAAATTTGGCCAGTTGGTGATATCCTTGACCAACACCTCTTATCCTTTGTGGGGGTTTCGTTGTCCCCTCATTTCATTAGGTTTCGCGGGCATTTCAGGATTAATTTTGGGATACCATTCCAGGCCCTAGAACTCCGCCCTACTTCATCTTGTGGCACTATCGATGTTTCCTCTTCAACCTGTATCTATATGATCGATTATGTGTCTGAAATGGTGACATCTTCCAGCTCGACCACATTCTCGGGTTGTCTCATTCTTTCCTTGCACCTTTGGCCCTCTCGGGTAACTTGCACATATTAGCCTAGAGAACCAAACTTTGGTGGGGTCATATTCTCTACAATTTGCACACTTGTTTTCTTCTTCTGAAAATTATAACTAGGTAAAACACTTTGTATCATGCTCTGTGCTAAAAAATCACTAAGTGTTGAACTAACGTGTGTTTTCCACCTTTTATAGAATCATTCGTAAAAACATTTCACTTTTTGTGTGCATTTGCGTCGAGTGCAATTTTTCCTGTGCACTGCCTTCTGATGTTGTAGTAATTGTTGTGTGCAACTTTTTTTCGCACTTCCTTGTGGTTTTCTCAACTTCTGCATCTTTTTGTATTTTTCTTCCTTTTTCTATTTTTTTCTTCCTTTTTTCTTCTTTTTCCCTTTGTATTTATTTTTATCATTTTTCTATCCTAATATATGCTATAGTACACTATATACATTACTTTTTCACCGCGTTGTAATTTTTAAGTGTTAGTAGGTAAACTGTCCCTCTATAGTTTTAGTCGACTACCGTTGACCATGCCTTTTAGTTATGTTCCTCCCAAGCCCTTTAGCTGTACAAATCCCCCATCTTTGACATTATTTACTTTATATGTCCCTATCCAATTCATTCTAAACTTACCAATGTGTTGGAAACATTTGTTGTCATAGAGCAGAACTAGGTCTCCCTCCTTGAAATTCTTCTTTTTAATATGTCTGTCATACCAATATTTGTCTCTTGATTTTTGTACTTCCTGGTGAAATCCTGTCGAAATCATGTCTTCTTCCATTTCCATTATTTGATTTAACCTCTCTTGTACTAAGCCTCTTTCTGTCATGTTGGTAATTTCTACTAAGCGCAAACTGAGTACCAAAAATTATAATGGCACCATTGCTTCCTTTCCATACACCAATTTAAATGGTGTATGTCCTATCAAATTCTTGTATGTGGTCCTATATTCCCATAGTAATGCTAGTATTTTCAAGTCCCAATCATCCCTCTTGACATTTCACATCTTTTTCAAAGCATTTTTCAAACTCTTATTGAAATGTTGTATTTTTCCATTTGCCTAAGGATGATATGGTGTACTCTTTCGGTGATAGAGTTCAACAACTCAGTCATATCCCTGATGGTATTATTGATAGAATGAGTTCCTTAGTCACTCATTAAAATACTCGGACATCGAGATCTGGTGAACACTTGTTCAAATAAGTAGTTTGTTGTTGTCTTTGCGCTATAGTCTTTGATTGGTGTTGCTTCTTCCCATCTGGTTGAGTATTCGGTCGCAGTAATGATATATCTATCTCTGGACCTTTTTTACGGTCGATTAATCAGTCCAAAAAAGTATATTTCCCATTTTCCAAATACTTTCATAGTCACTTGTGGTCTTAAAGGAATCTCGTCCCTTTTGTTGGGTTTGCTAACCCTCTGACAGACATCACATTTCTAGCAATATTCCTCGGCATATTTATGGACTGTTGGCCACCATAATCTTGCTCGCAATACCTTCTGTGTGGTATATTTTCTTGCATAGTGACCTCCAACTATATCATCATGATCTTCTACTAAAATTCTGGGCCATTCATGTTCCAATACACACCTTCTCAAAATGTTATTTGCACCCATCTTGTATAAATGTCCTGCAATAAGTTGATAGTTTGCAGCTCTGAATACCAAATTTTTCTTCTGCGTAGTGATAAACTCCTGTGGCACAACCCATGTGATTAAGTATTCAAAAATATCAATGAAGTATTCACCAGCTACTTGTATTGAAAATAATTGTCCATCGGGCAAGTTGTCTTCCAAGTTAGTAGGTTCTCCATTATTTACCCTTGACAGGTGATGAGGTTCTTCATTCAACTTCCCTGGTTTGGCTATCACCTTGAAATCAAATTCTTGAAATAATAATATCCATATACAGATCCTCCCCCCAAACACTGGCTTGTTGACTAGATATTTTAGGGTAGAATGGTCTGTGAACATTTTAAAGTGTTTACCTAGTAAATAGTGCCTAAATTTTTGAAGTGCATATACCATGGATATGCTTTCTCTTTCTGTGGTGTTGTACTTCTTCTCTGATTCTGAAAATTTTATGCTTGCAAAGGCTATAGGATGGTCTAAGTCTCCTGCTCTTGGATGCGCCAAAATTTCTCCAAGACTTGCTATGGATGATGCATCTACATGCACATTAAATGTCTTTTCCCAATCTGGAAATACTAGTATAGGTGTTGTTACCATATTTTCTTTTAAAGTGTCCAATCCTTGTTGATAGTCCTCATTCCAATTAAATATGGTCTCATTATTTAATATTTTTTCCATTGTTACAATAATCTGCTCATAGCCCTTTATAAATTTCATGTAATAGACTGTATGTCCCAATGTTTCTCTTAACTGGAACACTGAAATTGGTGGTGGTAAATTTACAATGACTGCAATCTTAGCAGGGTGCACTAGTAAACCTTGTTTACACACTACATGTCCCAAAAATGCATTTCTTGATGTTTAATGATATCTGACATTGCCTACATATTTCCAACATTATTATTAATACTTTTACATGATCCTTTAAAATACTATATACAATCCAGTCATCTAGATATACTTCTAGAAACTGATGTATGAATTCCTTAAAAGAAACTGATGTATGAATTCCTTAAAAGAAACTATTACTACTCTTGAAAAAATGGTTGGTGCACTCTTCGGCCCAAATGGCATGATTTTATATTGGTAGGATCCCCATTCTGTAGAAAAAGTAGTCTTGTACCTTTACTCTGGAGCTATTTTGATCATATGGTAACCTAAGAATCCATCTGTAAATGAATATGCTTCCTAGCCTCCCACATTCTCTATGACCTCATTTGTAAAATGGGTAGGGAAAGGGTCATGTAAGCAAGCATCGCTAAGATTCCTGAAATATACACAAATCTTCATCCCCCCTTGATTATTTTCTTGGAATACCGTAGGACTGATCCATCCAGATTCCTCTATTGTTTCTATAATACCAGCTTCCAACATTCGGTTAATTTTTGTTTTTACTTTCTTCTTATACATTGGATTCATCTTGTAGGGTTTTTTCCTGATAGGTCTAGCCTCGGGTTTGAGGGGCATATTAATCTCACCTAGCTCCCATGCTATGAATTTCATCTCTGTAAAGGTTTTTGGAAACAAGTCATTGTATTCGCATAGTAACTTTGTTATTCTTTCTACTGTTTACTCATCCCAATAGTCTCCAATACTTGTCATTTTAGGATTTTCATTCATCCCAATGTTGAATTTATTAACTTTGATTGGTGAAACAAATACTTATGACTCAATAGATGGAACTGCCACCTCTCTTTCTCCCTCAATCTATGTAATATGAATGTTGTGCAGATCATCTTCATCCAATGCTTCCTCTTCAACATGATAGCACAAGAGTAATTCTTTGACTGTCTGTCTATTCTCTTGTTGATATTTTGTCATGATTTCAACTTCTAGTTCATCAATAAATATCATTCCCCGTATCAGCTTCCATATCGAATGAATGTTGGGGTTCTCATGTTCAAATGATAAAATTACTACAAAGATTTGTTGTAATCATGTCCATTCGATAGTGCCTCTACGCATCTCCTAGTCTATATACTAGTTCCCTTTTATTCCTTCCAGTGTATGGATAAAGTGATGAGTCCATTCCTCTGGTGGTTTCATCCTCCACTGTGTTCTGCACTTCTTTAAGTGTTCAACTAGCATGCCTTTCTCATCATACTTATGAAATCCATTAATCCCTAGTTCTACGCCAAATCCAATGCGCAATAGTCATTTTCATTGATACCAATCCTGAATTGTTTCTTTGTGTGCACCCCACCATCTTGCAGGTGTTTCTTTGAGTGAAATATCTAGGGCTAAGCGCCTCTAATTTTCTAGCAGTTCCTCTTCATATTTGGTTAGAAATTCCTCTAATTCATTTAACCCATGAAAACTGGGAGGTTCTCTTATATCTGTAGCAACCCATATTACTATGTGATCTATTCTTTCACACCTCCTTGTAAAAACTTCATGTAATCATTGTTTCCAATTCTCCAAAATTGTGTGTGAGTCAGAAGCACATGATGTAATGCTTCTTCGGTTGAGTATCCCATATGTGGTTGGGTTAACATAGTCCTCTTATCACGTGGTGGTTCTGTACAACTGGTTTATTTATTCCACATCCAAACAAGTGGAATCTACAAACCTTTCTCCTTATGAAGGATCAAATGGTTCAATGAATCTATATTCTCTTGATTCAAATTTTTTTTTCTTGTCTTCGGGTTGATTATAGCCTAGTTATCAAATTCTCAATCCAATTCAAGCAATGTCGTTTAGGGTGTTGTGCCATATACTATCTCTATTACTTCAAAATATTCCATAGTGCGCACTCCATACAAATATATTGTCACACCTTTAAGTCTTCCAATAGGTAACACTCTATGTTGATTTGCTAGTTTCAACTAGACAAGCGAATATCCTAGGGTAGGTTCTTCCATACACTACCACTTCTTCTTAGGTAGGAAATTTACTTTAGAGCCTAAATCCAGTGTAACATCACCCATATTGAAATCCCCAATGTTGGCAGTCAATCTTAATTATTTGCTTATCCTTCTTCTTGTATCAAGATGATTGATTGTTTTCTGTTCTAACTTCCCTTCCACCTTTGTGTTGCATCTTTATAGTATATTTTGTAAGACCTTAATTGATGATGGATCATTCAATAGTTTACCGCAGGATTACAAAATCGTCTTTATGATACTTACTTGCTCTAAAGATTATCTTTTACTAGTATGGTCCATTGAGGAGGGATTCTCGTACATTGGTGAGTAATTTGTTTGTTGTGCGGCTGATGTAGATGCAACATTTTTCTTGAGAAACTCTTGTATGGCCTCCTTAAATGTTTCCTTTTCTTTTCGTGCATCAAACTACTTATGTGACTCAATATTCTTCTTAACCCATTGGTGTTGTGTTGTATCTTGTTTTACTGCATCACTTCTTATCTTGGCTCCTCCTTGAGTGAATATATTGATGTTTCTCCCATAATCCCTAGCTTCTACAGAGATCCATTGGACATTTTGGTTGTTTTGGTTGTTTTTTTCTTGGATATTTCCCAAGAGTGTTGGACATCCTTCTATGTCATGATCTATTGTGCGATAGTACATACATGTTTTTGCTGGAAGTGGACAATCCCTTTCATAATGTCCTGGTTGTTGGCAATTGTGGCACACTATTGGTCCTCTTCCTCATCCAAATCCTTCTATGGATCATCCTCCACCTCAATATCATTATGGTGTGTTGTACTGACGTACATGGTTCTATTGTGTGGGATTATACTGTGGTTGTGCATTATTAGATTGCAATTGTGCATTGTTGTATTGTTGTTGCGCATTATTGTATGGTGGTGGTACCTGGTTGAAATGAGGTGCAGTTTTTCCTGTCATCATTTCTTCTTGCACACTATAAGTATCTGAAATTATTTCTCTCATCATCTCCATCATCCTACAATCCTTATCATCTTGACCCACTGACTTGCAAACATTGCAGTATGAACTTTTGGGTACTGTCTTATACGTTTTCATCATTGGACAATGATATGGATCATGCCCATGCGTTTTACAAATCTCACACCATATTCCTCATGTTGGAAAATCGTTTGGTACTCATGTTGCCATATACTGCGCAAAAGTTGGACATTCATTATGATGGTTTTCTTCTGCCCTGCATAGGGTACACCAAATGAATTCTCTTTTCTCTTTTCCCCTATTCTGGTTAAGTTGAAATGTTAGATTCTTTAGATCCTCCTTCAACTCCTCTATTGTTGAATCTGTTTTTTTTATATTGGTTTTATTCCAGTTGTAAGGTTGTCTACAAAGCCTCTGCCTGAGTTTGGAACTTTTGTTGTCTTAATGGGTATTTCAAGTGTGGTAACAATGAGTTCAAAAATAAGTGCCTATGTTGCATGTTAGTAATTGCATACTTCAAATCACCTTTCAAACGTTTAAACCTATGATCAATCTCCCAAACAAGCTCACCTGGTTTTTTACCGATTTCAATCATTTCATTCATATACTAATCCTCTAAGTCAGGCTTCTAAAATTTGTTTATCAATATTGTTTTCACGTCTACAATAGTCTTTGTTACTCTTGGTTGACTGTTTACATCTAGGCTCATGTACCATTCTAATGCGCAGACTCTTAGTGTAATAGATAATTTTACGAGTTTTGTATCCTCATCTCCGATTTTCTTTTCTTTCCAGATCTTCTAACAGATAAATAATCGTTTTTCAGGGTCCTCTGATGACTCTCCCTGAAATTCTGGTAATTTGATCGTGGGATCATGTCTTGCAATTTTGAATTGTGTTGAACTATTACCTCTGTGTGGTCTAGATAATTGACTGTTACTTCCTTAACTGGCTCCCCCAGTTTATGCTCCTTGACTAGATATGTGTCTTATTATTTTTTTTCCACTAAAATTACGTTGTATAAATGTTGGTGTTCTTTGTAGTGTATTAGTCGTACATGGGGTTGTAGGTTCCACACTGATAATGATCTGGATTGGAGTTCTACCTTTTGTCTCTGACCTTGGACCTCATGTTTTCCTTTCATATTTTGTGCATAGGATTTCCTCAATATTCTCCACATATTTTAGATCCTCTACCTCTTCTTCATCGCTTGCCAAGCCCTCTCTATTGGCTATGGCTCTCTTCTTGTTATTCATTTTATATTGGTAGGGTACTCCATTGTGTGTCTTTCAAGATTCTTACATTGCCTTTTTTATCTGGTCTTCCTCCATCATGATTGGGACCATGGCCTCCTTCTTCTTTCCCCTATCCATCTCTTCCTCCATTTCTCAAACTCTTGTCAATGTTTCCCCCCTTCCCCCATCCACGCAGGGAATTTTATATGTTTGATTCCATGGTAATAACATCATTGTCATACACAAAAATCTTTATTGAAGTATACAATGATATTATATACCTACCTCTAGGTCCTTTTAGAAAATATTTCTTTATAGCGGTGTAGGACTTCGCGGTATCTACTGCAAATTCGGTGATAAATCCTGCAACAATATTGTCTAACCATAAATCTACTATGCACATAAATTTGTTATTAACTTGTTATAGTTGCGTGATCTCCACCGGATTCCACTCTATTTGTTTGATTCGATTTGTAGGGTGGTTTTGTTTTAACCTCAATAACCAATCCTGCAACAAATGCGAGAAATCATAGAAAAATACTTCATGCAAATTGCTAAACGCATATTTGTTGAGATATTTGGGTGATGTTAACTTAGGGTTTTTTTATCCTTCTGCACAAAATCAAGTTTCTTTGTTTCCAACCATCTTTCAATCTACATCTTCATTAGATTCCATGGCCTGAACATTCCCTTCTATACTTTCATTCTCTGTGTGTTTCTTCCATGGATCCCATCCACTCAATCCTAGGCAATTCCAGCCAACAACATAACCATTTTTTGGTTTAATATTTCACTTCTTGGTCTGACCTAGGTTCGGATCTCAACAGTTTCAAACAAATCCCTAAAAAAGTATCGTCCCTCCTTGTCAACTAGAAGGCAATGCGACGCACATAGTGCACAACACAATCTCACCTGAGATAGATTTTATGGGTGACTACAATACCCAGGTGTTTTCAGTATAGGAATGAGTGGGGATCTGGGATTGGGTTCTTCTCAAACCATGTATAGAAACAAGGCCTCCAAATCACTCTCAACAAATTTTGATAAGTTCCACCAAAGGAGTGAGTGAAAGTGTGAAAGGGATAGTTATAATGGCACTAAGGGAAGCTTACAACAATTGATAGCTATTTTCCTTAAGTTCCTACACAACCCATTAATGCCACTTGTACAAATCTACGAATGACCATTAATCTACCTCTTCACTCATGTTTGCAAGGGATTAAAACATAAGTTAAAAGAGTTAGGAAGGCCCCATTAAATTACTGACCCTAACCTTAGCATTAACACTAAAGAGCATGTCACATTTCCAAATGGGTTATGATCATGTCTATTTGAAAGGATTTTAGAGTACCCTAAAGGTCAAAAACTATGTATTAAATGTGAATGATTATGGTGAGTTTTTTGGATGTTTATCCCCACAATCTTAAGCTTACTATAATATTCTCTTGACCCTCAAAGAGGAAATTAGTTGGTTAACGAGTCAATTTATTGATTTTAAAAGGATAAGCTTAGTGTCAAGAAACAAGCATATCATTTAGGTGTGAAGTATGTTCACAAGTTGTGTGGCCTTATTATAAATAACATGCTGAGAATGAAACAAAAATTGCTAAAAATAAAATACAAAATAAAGTTGCAACTAAGAAAATAAAAATGAACTTACTAATTGAATGATTTTTCTTTATAAAATTTTCCTTAACTTTTAGATCCACTCAAATATAATAAACAACAAACTAAAATTTTAAATTAATAATTAAATGAAACACACCAAGTAAAAAAAAGGAAGCCTAAAAGTGGTTTACTAGAAATGAAGGTATTTATTTCAAAACATACAATATCCTCTTAAAAACTAAGGAAAACAACATCAAACAACCAAAAACTCTTTGGGAATGGGTAGAACAATATCTAAAAACTCAAAACATAACCAACAAATAGAAAAAATTATGTAGAGAATGTGTGGTCAAGTAGAAAAAAGGATGATAGTAACACATGTGTAGATTTCAAGGGAAAATAAGCCTGGTCTTTATTGGAAAAAAGTAATAATAGTGTCGTAGTCAATGTTGAAAAGATGAAAATATGGTTTTATATAGAAACAACACTTTTTAGGTGACTGTTATAACAACAAAAAGAAAAGGAATATGCCTCTTAACTGTTAGAATGATAAACCCAAAAACACACAAAATTGCTAATGATATTTATGAATGCAACTGCCCAGTGGAGAATCCAACTCCCCAGTAGAGTTGTGAATCTATTATGGGTGTTTTGGATATGAAACCAATGGAAAATTATAATAAATTACAATAAACACCTGAGGATAGTTGCTTGTGGGAGTTCCTTTTTCCTCTTGTGTTCTCTTTCTCTAACATAATATTAGTGGAAGTAAACTCCCCTGTGGTTAGCCATAGCCTAAAAGAAAAGAGACTAAGACAAAGTGAGGAATGTGAGAAAAATAATAATGGTATCTTATCTTTTTATTGAAATGTTAGTACGATAAAATCACTTTTCTCCCTTGGATGGAATGCATTCCCATTACCCCTCTATATATGTGAATAATGGACCATCCATCTAAATGTAGTTTCCACGTAAACTCTCCCAATGTATTGATGATATTCCATAAGATTATTTGAGATCATGCAAAACTAAATGAATGATATTAATGAAAATGAGGTTTTTAAAATATCCACATGTACCCACTAGGTAGCCTAAACAAGCATGTGTGCATTTATGAGGTGCACATTTTCTTTAATTAAAAATGGTTGCATATATATCATGGGATTTACTACACAATGCACATATAAAGGTTAAGGTGTGACTCAACTAATGGTTTCACTAAGCTCAGTTAAGTACAAAAAGGTCTTATGATCAAGTAATGGGTGCATAATGTGGATGACATATAAAATGATAATGTATCTTAGTAAAACTAATCAAATGGTATAAGTGTGAAAAATGTGGATGACATATAAAATAATTATGTATCTTAGTAAAATTGTGAGAAAAATTGAGTTCATATAACACTTTATTTGTTTAACATATGTATTGAAGGTTTTATATATCAATATGATTGGTTATATTGTTTTTTTTTAATTATACTTATAGTCGTATAGGTAGGTAGGTAGGTTTTGCTTCAATTTGTACATTTACCTATTGAAATTATTTTAATCTTTAAAATTTTCCATATCATTTTTGTTTAAGTGATTTTTCTATTACAAATAGCTTGATTTTTGAAATCCAAATTTTTAATAATGCTCCAACAATATTGAATCCATATTTAAATGGATAAATTATTTGAATGCTCAAGAATTCACTTGGGTCTCCACTCGATAGCTAAATATGCCTTAAATTTTGATTCGAAAGTCTACTCTAATCTCTCCAAACATAGTCCTTATGCTTTGGCAATTGAGAAGAAAGAGGCATCAATTAAAATTTGTATTATTTTTTACGCCTTCAATTTTGATTCGAAAGTCTACTCTAATCTCTCCAACGATAGTCCTATGCTTTCTCAATTGAGATATATTATTTTTTACGACTTAAATTTTGATTCAAAATTCTACTCTAATCTCTCCAAACATAGTCCTTATGTTTTGTCAATTGAGAAGAAAGAGGCATCAATTAAAACTTGTATTCTTTTCTACTGGTTCAAATTCAAGGGTGCTTGGTGGTATCCGCAGTGCTACTAAATATCTTAACACCCAATATCTCTTAGGATCAAAAGGCTAAGGTATTATTTTTGGATTCCAAATATCTCCCAATGGAAGAATGAGTAATTATTGTGATTCTATAAATCCCTAAGATATTCTCCCCTTGTTCTTTAATTGTTCTTTGGTAGCTTCATAATTATTTTTATAGATCCGACAATTTTAACAAGGGTCTTCTCTAAGATATTCTCCCCTTGTTCTTCAATTGTTCTTTGGTAGCTTCATAATTATTTTTATAGACCCGACAATTTTAACAAGGGTCTTCTCTAATTCTCTTTGAGGTGGATCACATGGGAAATATGAGCCCATCTATGTTATGTCGTATGTTATGTCCCTATGTTGAGACCTACTGATAGAATAAAGAGAACTCTATAATTATTAGAGATTAGAAATAAGTAAGGTGGATTTAAATTTTCATTATATAAGTTTTGTATAGTTTTTTTTAAATGTAGATTCTCCATAGATTAAAGGAGTTTTAGAAAATTATTTTGGCTCTCGTAAATATCAATATGTAAGGAAAATTATTAGTACATCTCACTCCGAGGGGTAATCTCATGGTTTCTTTTTGGTTCCTTTCTATGACATTGTGATAATTATTCACATAGACCTCATGTACATGGTGAACCTCTCATGACTATCTACTCCAATAAGCCTATTAGACTAAAATGAAAGTATTAAAAGATAATGATTCCTCATATTTTGAATCATATTCCTTTATTATATTAATACATTACATATTTATAAAAGAAAATAGTTAATTTTAATATTTTGTATATTATACTATTTCTAATAAAATCTTATTTATTACATGGAAAATTGGTTTTTCATATTCTTTGTTCCTTTGAATTTTTTATTCTCCCTTTTTTTAAATTGTTTTTTTTTTATAAGTAAAAAAGGAGGATCCTGTTATATTAGAGTCGCAGAGTTACAGAGTCTTGTTGTAATGCCAGTTGTCCCGCCTGAAAAAAAAAGGAAACCGGGACAGCTGGACATTCTATGCCACTTGCTTTCAAACAAACAAAAATTGCGAGGGTGTTGTCCTTCCCGAAGGAAAATAAGACGCATGACCATTAGATTTAGTCTGTTCTTTAACATCTTACATACAACATTGCTATAATCTAACTGAGCTAGAGCTATGTTTTGAAACAAAAATAAATTTCTATCTATGGACATCACAAGACCTTTTAACCAGTCATCTCTTTAGCTTCACCATGCTTTCGCCATCTGGACAGAATTGCATAAGCCTGCGCGCACGTAGGGAACTGTCTTCTAGGGGATGTCCTGGAGTGTGTTGCATACAACATGTCAAGGCGTTGGTTGATTTTAATGGTCTTTAAGATTTGGTCATCCACCATGCTTCGTGTTTCGAGGATTAATTCTAGGTACCCTAGTTTGATGAGTGGAGGTTGGTCCTCCCATTTTTCTTGAACAAAGGTGAGGGGAATTGGCTGCTATGCATAAGTTTCCTCCTTGCCTTCATTTACGCTGCTGACTTGGTGTACTTGTTACTTGTCCTACTATGTCGCTTCCTCGGGAGGTGTGCCGCTAGGTGGGTTGGCATTTTCATCTGTGCTACACGGGAATTCTTCCTCGACGTAGCAGGTGGTAAATTCCTCTACCTGGTAATCTTCTTTGTGGTTGTGTGAGATTTCTATAGCTGGAGGCTTAACATCGTTACCAAAATCGGTGTGGGGATTCCAGTTATCCGGGATCGTAAACAGGAGATGTTCTGGATAGTCCTGAGTGGGATCATCCCGAGTAATCTCCTCCACATATGCCATGGGAGGCATTCCAGGTCTCCCGGGCTTCCTGGTTCTCCGAGTAGACGCCAGAGCCAACGCCTATTCAAATTTATTCTGTTATTTCCTGCGTGAGTCGAAAGCATACCACACTGCACCTCTGCGAGGCCGTCCTTGTGCTCTTGGCATGTGGAGGAGTCAAGCTATGGAAGAAATTCCAAGTGGAAGGTTAGCTTTTCTCCAATTCTCCGAAAACTCAGCTTTCGACTCTGCAATTTCCAAATACCTCTCATACGTGTCGAGGCAACTGATAAGGGTGAGGATGACTGTGACAGCTTTGGCCATTAAGGTTGAGCTCTCAGTGCATTGGTGTGCCATCCTGTTCGCTCACTTGAGAGGCCTCATCCATTGGTTATGGCTGCATGGGATCATTCCCATCTTTAACAATGAAGAGATGGTAGCCGGTGGCCCTTATTTATGTCACAACCTTGCTTGTTTCTACGTGTCCTGTCTTTGCAACATGGCACCCCATCCGGGGGTTGGAGATCCCTGTTGGCTAAAGTTTGACACTAATCTAAGATATCTAAGTCTTCAGGGGTGTGGGCCTCCCAACATAAGTGTTCTGTCTCCATTGTTGCTCCTTCATTTGCCAAGCAGTCCGCTACCCTGTTTTCTTCTCTTTTCATGTGAGAGGGTGTGATGTTGAGGTTGGTTCTAAGGAGGATTTCGAAGTCCTCTATCACCCCAGAGAGGTGCCAACTGGGTGAGATTTTCAGTGGATTTCCACCATGGAGGATCTTGGTGATTAGCTGGATAACAATTTGTGAGTCCCCCTCCAGGATGAGCTTGTGATAATATCTATCAGTTGCTGCTTGGAGACCTCGCAATAGGCATGTTTGCTTTGATGCATTATTTGTTGTTTCCCCCAGGAAACCTGCTATGAGACAAAGGATCTCTCCATTGGAGTTTCTGAGTGTAGCTCCATATCCCACTGGTCCCAGATTTCCTTTGGAAGCCCCATCGAAGTTTATCTTTATGAAATCTATTGGAGGAGGGGTCGAGATGGTTGGGATTCTATGCTGATGTTTAGACATCTCCATCATTAGTCGATTGATCAGGTTAGGCTGCCAACTTTGGAGAATGCATTGCTCCTCTAGGTTGTAGTTTAGGTCCTCTGGTTTCCAGGATTTACTTCTAACTATTTCCTTGACCAGTGAAACTATTTTTTCCCAGGTTGTGTCTGGCGTGGAGGCTTTGGAGTGAAATATTCTTTTGTTTCGTTCTTTCCATATTTTCCAAAGAATAAATCCTGGGAGAAGTTGCCATATGTGGATCAATAGGGGATTGTTGTAGGTGATCAAGTCCCAGTTCTCAATTGTGTCACTGATGTTGTTCTTATTTTGATTGGATAGACACATTATTTGAGCTCCTTGGTCCCAAATCCTCTCGCTGAAGGGACATCTGTTGAAAAGATGCTCTTTGGTTTCCTCTTGCTGACAACATAAGACTCATAATGAGGGTTCAATAAATCCTCTTTTCCTAAGGTTGTCCCAAGTTAGGACTCGGTTGTGTGCAACAAGCCAGAGGAAGGTGGAAACCTTGGGCCAGAGTGAGGGGTTCCAAACCTTGTTCCAAATGTTTTCCTTATTCTAATTTTTGCGGTTGCCTTGACGATAGTAAGCTTCCTTAATTGAGAAATTGCCAGTTGTGGAGTGCCCCCATCTAAGGATATCTGGGCCTTCTCTGTTGGGGATTTTCTAGTGACTAGCATAGTGTTTCCAGGCTTGTAGATTTAAGTTCTCTGGGACCCATAGGTCCTAACTAGAGGTTTTCCATTGACGCCATTGTGGTCTCTATTCCTCGGGTTTCCAAAGGTCTTTCACCCTAAGAAGAGTGTCCTGGTTTAGAGCCTGTTTGAGGGGGTTTAGCTCTTCCAGGTCGCTTAGGGGTTTGGGTTGCTGCCACGAGTCCTACCAGAACATAATGCTTTCTCCATTTTGGACCTCCCAGAAAGCGTGGTTTTGTACCAGGTCACGGTTTTGCCAAGCTGTGTTCCAAATATTGGATCCCTGTAGTCGTACATTATGTCTAATGAGTTGATTTTTTGGTGTGATGGGGGCATACTTCTGTTTCCAGATTTGTGCCCATAAATTTGTTGGAGTTTTAAACCATCTCCACCAAATTTTGTCTCCCATTACTTGGTTGAGTTTCCCTGGATCTCGGAGTCCCAACCCTCCTAAGCTTTTTGGTGTGCAGATTTTTTCCCAACCTACTAGTGCCCATTTCTTGTTAGGTTGATGCCTGTGCCAGAGGAAATTTCGCTGGAGATTCCTTATGGCTTTGATGACATGCTTGGGGGTTGCTAGTGTAGTAAAAAGGTAGGTAGTTAGAGCTTGTAGGACCGATTTGAGCAGGACCAACCTAGATGCGATGTTGAGCAGTCTGAAAGTCCATTTTCTCAGCCTGTTGGAGATGGAAAAAAGAAGGTTTTCCCAGGAGATGGATCTTGCTATTATGCTCATTAGAGGAATGCCTAGGTAGTTGGATGGAAGGGAGCTCTTGGGTATCCCCAAGAGTCTGGAGATGTGGAACTGGACTGCTACGGGAGTGTTGAAGAAGTAGAGTTTGGACTTGTCTAGGTTAAGAGTCATGCCTGACGCCTCTGTGACATCTGAGAGGATGGAGTTGAGCTTGTTGGCCTCTCTGGTTGTTGGGGAGTTCATGAGTAGGGTGTCATCAACAAATTGACTGTGTGAGGGTGTTGGCTGGATATTGTGCAGATGCAATCCTTTGAAATATCCTTATGTGACTTCCAATTTGATATAGCATCCCAGACCTTCCGCCATGAGCACAAACAAGAAAGGTGAGAGGGGGTCACCTTGTCTGATACCTATGGATGGTGAGAAAGGCTGGGACAGGACCCCATTAACTAGGATGGAGAAGAAGGATGAGGAGGTAATATTTAAGGTCCAGTTCACCCAATGCTGATCAAATCCAAAAGAATCTAAGATGGCCCAAAGGTATTGCCAGCTTTCTTTATCAAAATCTTTTGAAAGATCGAGTTTGATTAACATACCAGGATTTTTCATTGACTTGAGGGAGTGGATGACCTTGTGAGAAAGAATGATGTTATCCATGATTTTTCTTCCTTCTATGTACCCATCTTGTTCCTTGGAAATGACGAGGGTCAGAATGGGTTTGGGGCGATTGGCCACCACCTTTGTTATGATTTTGTAAATTACATTGCAGAGAGCGATGGGTCTGAACTGTTTGGGATTAGTGACTCGTTCCTCTTTTGGAATGAGGGTGAGAAAGGTAGCATTGAGGGCTGGGAGGACTTGGTCTAAGGTTTGTGATTCCTCTACTACCTCCCAAACTTCTTCCCTTACCAGGTTCCAACAGTGATGGAAGAAGTCTGTGGTAAACCCATCCGGGCCTAGGGCCTTTCCTGGGGGCATAGCTTTTGCAGCTTGATCCACTTCCTCTTGGGTGATGGGTCGCATGAGGGTTGCATTTTGTTCAGGAGTCACCATAGAGGGTATGTGATTGGTTACTCATTTGATGACTGCGGTTATATCCTCCTTGGTTTCCGTTAGGAGGTCATGATAGTAGTTGTTCATCTCTACTTATATTTGAGAGTGTTCTCTGATTGGATTACCCTGGTTATCCTCTAGATGAGTACTTTTGTTAATGTGTCGGCGGTGCACTTTTCCTCTATGGAAGAATTTTGTGTTCTTTTCCCCCTCTTTGAGCCATTTCACCCTAGACTTTTGTTTCCACAAAATTTCCTCTTGCCTTCTTCTCTCTTCTAATTTCTCTTGGGGCTCTCCCTCCTCTTTCAGTCCTAAATGCTTTGGAGTATGTTTATGAAGGTATTCTTGTTCTAGTGCTTCAGCGATTACTTGAAGTTTTTTAGCCGCTGTTGAAATTTGTACATGCTTGTGCCATGATCTATCTCCGCCTGTGCCCACCAAGACTTTGCAAGCTGATGGAAGTTTGGGTGTGAGAGCCAAAATTTCTCGAATCGAAAGGGTTTGTATTTAGGTGTTGCCCTGTTTCTAGATTAAAGGAAATTGGCCAATGGTCTGACCCGACTTTTGGGAGAATGAGGCTTTCCATGTAAGGGGCTCCTTCCATTAGTTCTTCATCCACAAGGAAGCGGTCCAGATGACAAGCAATATGTTGGTTTCCTGACCTACGGTTGGACCAGGTGAAGGTGCCATTGCTACTTTCAATGTCTACTAGGTTTAAATGTTCAATAAGGGTTTTGAACTTACCACTATCTTGTTCAAGTCTCTTTCTTCCTCCTGTTTTTTCTTCCAGTGACAGGATCATGTTGAAATCGCCTCCTAAGATCTAGTTATGCATTGTCAGCAGAGTTTTGATTAGGACTAGCTGCTCCAGATGTTTTTCTTTTTCTTGTTGACTTTGGGGTCCATATACATTTGTGATAGTTCCCTCCTGATTCAAGCCTATGACTTTGAAGTGGGCTATTATTGTGCCTATAGTTGAGAAAGATCTGCTTAAAATAATATTACACGGGTTCCATAGGATGGCCAGACCCCCTGAGGCTCCTGTGGAGTCTGTTAGCACAAAATCACATCCTCTCCAAATATGTTGGAAGATGGTTTTAGCTTATGCCCCAGCACATTTTGTTTCCTCTAACATTAGGATGTCTAGGTTTTCTTCTTTGATGCAGTCTCGGAAGATCCTTTGTTTAGATCGACCATTGAGTGCTCTAATGTTCCAAGTGATGATCTTCATCATTATGAGGGTGGTTTTGGGTGGAGATATCCCTCCGAGAGCTTATGGATCTTCCCTGAGTTGATCATAAGGTTGCCCGCCTCCTTGATGAGTTGATGCGCCAGTTTCTGCCCCCTTCTTTTGTTCTCACGCAATACTCTTTTCGAACCTGAACATGAGTCTGTGGCTATACCTAGGAGTGTTGTGGATCCTGCTGAAGAGTTAAGAAAATCCTTATGTATCTTGCGGAGTTGTTCTTCAAGAAGGGTCTATAGATCTTTTTGATTGAGGGCCTCCTCAATCTTTTCCAGGTCGATGCTTGGCAAATCTCTATCGTCCAGCTGCATTGGGATGTCTCCATATGCATCTCCCCTCTCTTCTGGATAGATTTCATGATTTGGGTTGGGGGGGGGAGGGTTTTGGTTCTTACCTTTGACCTGTTGTGGCTCCTTGTGCGGATCTTGGATTTCTTCATCTTCTGGTAACTGGTTCAGAATCTCATAGGCATTTTTGGTCTAGATCTTCGGTCTAGGGTCTGGGATCTTCTTTCTTGGAGGTTTTTTCTTTCTGGCTGTGACCGTGGTGAAGCCATCTTTCTACGTAGTATCACTTAATTTGGTTGCTTGCTTATTCAGAGGGCATCCTCTGAAGAGGTGGCCATGTTCATGACATTTTATACAGTGGAAAGGGATGTGTTCATAGTCCAGTGTTTGTTTCCAGTCTTCATCCTAGTATTCCAGTGTTACCTCTCCTAGTAGAGCCTTAGAAATATTCATGTAGACACAAATTCGAGCCTATGAAGTGTATTTCCTTTGATTTGTGGCTTCTGATGTTTTGACATATTGACCCACTGTATTTCCTATTCCCATGAGAATCTCCTCTAGCCAGAACTCTTGCAGTAAGGAGTAAAGGCGAATCCAGACTGGAGCCATCGTGAAGTCCTCCTTGTTTGAGCTGAATCTTTCAGTCCAAAATCGCAAGAATAACCCTTCCGAGTTGTAGAAGTATGACCCGTTCTCAAAGATTCGGTCTCTATCTTCTGGGTTGTATAGGATGATTGTGAAGAAGCCTTTGGAGCTAAGTTGCACCTCATAGTCTCCTTTGGGATTCCACCGGTTTTTTATCCATTTGTTTAGATCCCTTTCGGACGGCCACAGGCCCAGAAACTTGCCAATGAGGGCATGCTCTCTCATGAATTGTGTGTGTTCCCCTACTCTTGTTGAGCTTATGAGGTATCTCGACGATTTGTCCTTTTGTGGGATGCATTTTTTGGGCTCCCACCCGCGAGGTGCTTTTGGATGGGATGTGCTAGCTTCCACATCCATTTCCTTCCTAAGTCCTTGTTCTCTGGCAAGAATTTGATCGCGTAGCTGCAGGGGCGGCTCAAAAGAGCGGTGTTTTACTCGTGTGCCTTATCGATCATTGGTTGTGATATTGTTGTACGAGGGGGGGTTTTCCCCCCTCTTCTGTATTCATTCCGACGTATCAGGCAGGGGACAGTCTGTGCCCGATCGTAGCAAGTGGTTCACTGCACCATGACTTGAATCTATCATGCAGCGAGCTGTGTCAGATTGAAACTAGAGTTTTCAAGGGAATACCTTCCTCCAATGTAGGGGAATAGTGCGACCCCGACCCCTTCTTTTAAATTGTTAATGCTCACAACGTTAACCTATTATCCCCTTCTCCTCTCTTTTCAATCTCCCTTCCTTTGAAGGTTTGATTCTCCCCTCTTTTAAATTGTTGTTGCTCACAACAATTTTAACCTATTATCCCTCTTTAACATAATGAATCTTTCTCTATTGAATTATATTGCTAAATTTTATTTTAATGTTTTACACATTTACAAAAGAAAATAGTTAATTTTCATATTTTGTATATTATACTATTTCTAATATATTTTTATTTATTGCATGAAAAAATAGTTTGTCACATTCTCCCTTCCTTTGAATTGTTGATTATCCTCTCTTTTAAATGAATTGTTCATGTTCACAACAACCTTAGTTCCTATTATCCCCTCCTCTCTTTTCAAGAGTTGATTCTCCCCTCCTCAATTGTTTATCTATTCCAATAACCCTTTTAGACCAAAATGCAATCATTTAAAAGTAATGACTCCTCATATTTTGAATCATATTACTTTATTATTTTAATGTTTTACACATTTACTAAAGAAAATAGTTAATTTTAATATTTTCTATATTATATTATTTCCAATATATTCTCTTAATGATTCCTCATATTTTGAATCATATTTATTTATTATTTTAATGTTTTACATATTTACCAAATAAAATAGTTAATTTTAATATTTTGTGTATTATAATATTTCTAATATATTTTCTTATTTAATAAATAGAAATGTTAAATAGAAAATTAGTTTGACATTATCCCTTCTCTCCTTTGAATTGTTGATTCTCCCCTCTTTTGAATCGTTGATATTCACAACTTTAAGATATTATCCCCTCCTCCTCTCAAATCTTGACTCTCCCCTCCTTTAAATTGTTGATCCTCCTCCTCCCAAATCTTGATTCTCCTTTCCTTTAAATTGTTGATATTCGGAACTTTAACATAGTATCCCCTCCTCTCAAATCTTGATTCTCCCCACCTTTAAATTGTTGGTGTTCACAACAAATCCTTTGAATTGTTGATGTTTTCATCTAGCCTCATCTACATCAAAAATTTAATATGAAATCAAACAAAAATTTAGTATGAAATCAAAGATTATGTTTATTAAATATTTTTATAAGGTAATCAAATATCTTATTTATTATCAAAATATTAAAATTGGCAAAACTACCAACAATTAATAAATTTAGTATATGGTTTAACAAAATCCAATAATAATATAGTGTTAACAAATTATCTTATATTAAAAAATAAATATTAAGTAATATTTATCTCTATATAGCTTCTAGAAATTCTCTAACCTTCAAATTTATTAATATATATTTCACAAACAAGAGGGTCTCATACACCAATTTGGTGTAACTACTTTAAAAATAGATTAGATTAAATTAGATTATACATTAAATATATTTAATATCTATTCTATATTAAAATAAACTATCAAATTTATTAATATATATTTCACAAAATTTCTATCATAACCCACCAATACACATTATACATTAAATATATTTTATATTTTATATTAAGAGAATAATATATCTTACAAATTTTATAAATTATATTATTAAAATATTTATTATTATTATTTATATTTATATTTATATATCTCAAAAACCTCAAATAAAGATTATAGGCATTGTATTATCACAGCTTTATAAATAATTATACCACCCTTTATCATAATATGATATTATTATAATTACATTATCATGCTATCATTAATTAATTAAAAAAAATAGTATGATAATAAAATAATATTATGCCATGTACCCATAAGAAAAAGAGGCGAAACAGATTGTCTTGGATGCGTTAATCTTGGGTATTAGAAACAGCGGGGCCATTATATGGAAACAGCGTAGCCGGCCCAGCAACTAACAAATTGTCAAACTCGTCAAACCCTATTTAGCTTCGACTTGTGCAAACGGACAAGCTCGTCAAACCCTATTTAGCTGTATCGAACCGTCGACCTCTCCACCCTTCCTCTTCGCTTCTCAATGAATTCACATTTCCGAAATACCGTTTGTTATAACACAGTTTCTTGCCGATTTTTGTCGGTTGGTTCGAATTGGGGTTTTAACATTGTCGATTGAGACATATGATAGCTCTTGAACGTTTTCGTAGGCTCTGCTACGTGGCAAACGAATCTTTATCGATGGCAGTTATTTTAAATAGTTTAATAAGGTGGCTTTACTTACATTATGACGGACTACCTTCTGTTCAAACAACGTGTATTAATTAGTAAAGTATTCATTCCATATTGTTAATTTTAAATTTTAGCATTTAATTAAACTAGCATACCCCAAAGCGGGGAAGGGAACGTCCAAAAACATATGTTTTTTTTTTTTTTTTTTATAATGAACATCATATTTTGTGAGAAAATAGATGATCAAAATAAAAGATGTCACATATTATCAAAAGCTATTTACTACAGAATCATAACTTGTTATAAAAATAAAATAAATTAAAAAATATTTTTAATATACCCTTAAAGCGAAGGAAACAGAATGTCTAAATGAATCAGAATGATTATGTTGTTAAAAATTATTATTATAAAAAAAATTGGAATGTAAATAAAATTATAGTATATAATTTTTTAATTATTATAAAAAAATTTGATTTCAAAATTCAAAGTATACACTTATCATAAGCTCACAAAAACCATTTAGGAGATGAATCTTAAAAACTGATATNTTTGTGAGAAAATAGATGATCAAAATAAAAGATGTCACATATTATCAAAAGCTATTTACTACAGAATCATAATTTGTTATAAAAATAAAATAAATTAAAAAATATTTTTAATATACCTTTAAAGCGAAGGAAAGAGAATGTCTAAATGAATCAGAATGATTATGTTGTTAAAAATTATTATTATAAAAAAAAATTGGAATGTAAATAAAATTATAGTATATAATTTTTTAATTATTATAAAAAAAATTGATTTCAAAAATCAAAGTATACACTTATCATAAGCTCACAAAAACCATTTAGGAGATGAATCTTAAAAACTGATATTAAACATATGTGTCCATATAATTCATCATCTTTATGTGAATTATTTTGTTTATAGTTGCATCCACACCGCCATCGTTTATTTTATTTGAAAGATCTTATTCCGGCGCTAGCAAACGAGAAATATGAAATCACTATGATAAGTGAAATCAAGGTAACATCAAACTATGAATTAAAAGCACTGCAATTTCGCCTTATTTCGCCTAGGCACTATAATTTCTCCTTATTTCTCCTTCACTGCCTATTGTTCGTGAAGTCAAGGTAACATCAAATTATGAATTAAAGGCACTGCAATTTTGCCTTTTTTCACCTGTTTTTTCACCTAGGCACTGCAATTTCGTCTTATTTCTCCTTTGCTTTGCATCTTAACTAGTGTTCGACCAAGATTTGTTCTGGCAATAACAAAAGCGGTTTGAAAAGAACCTTCACTGCAAATTTATTCACAGTACTTGAAGAACGAGAATCACTGAATAGGAATTCATCTGAAGTAAATAACCCTTTATGATATTGTAGATCGTGGTAGTAAATATTATCAAATTGCGTGGAAATTAGTGGATCCATGCTCACTACAACACTAACATTTACATCAATGGGACAATTATGTTGTAGTTGCATGGCATAAGAAGGAGCCAGAGTGGGATCAACATGACCTGAGGTTGAAAAGTTAAAAATTCTAACCCGTTGCATCAATTTGACTTGAGGATGAAAAATTAAAATTTTTATTTGAAAATCAGTTGTAGTGAGAAACTCCTACATAGTATGAGCCCCTTAACAAGACAAGGTAATACAATTATTAGTATGTAAATTATTTAAGATTGCATGTTAACTATACAACTTCTCACAATGTTGATGATAAAACTTGATGCCAGACACTGAAATCTACATGCGTATGACTTATAATTCAAAATTTTTACATGAAAGAGCAATTATAAAATTTTGTATGGGAAATGGAAATTTTGAATCGAAATTATAAAAGTAACTTTTTGGAGCAAGTACACATATTTACTTTGCAATACTAGCAGCCTATATGTAGTGTTAATAAACAATGTTAATATATTATCAGCATATTATGTATAGTTGTGTGATATTAATATTAGGAACAACCACTTTATAAAAGTGGTTGATATACATCGATCTTAGTTTGTAAAGGTGAAAATGACATCGATCGACGTATATCAACCACTTTTATAAAGTGGTTGTTGCTAGTTGACGACAAACATGCCATGGGGACAACCATTAATATATTAATACCTATATAATAATATTGTATTAATTAATTATTAGTGTAATAATACATATTAATATATTTTTAATTATTGTATTATTTAATTAATATATTAATACATTAATATATTAATATAATTTCTATATTACTAACTTAGTGTATTAATTACTAAATTAATATATTAATTTAAATAATTTAATATATTAAGTTATTACTTAATATAACTTAATTTATTACCTAATGTATTAATGTATTAATTTAAATTACTAACCTGATGTATTAATTAACTAAATTAATTAATGATAATACATTAATATAATATCTAAATTAAAGTATTAATACATTAATATATATTGTAATGTAAAAATGTAAAATTAGTAATGTATTAATTAATTAATTAATAGAATATAGAATACATTAATAGAACATTAATACATAAA
>JZKD02S1323654.1:571197-601658 GCA_000966675.3 Picea glauca | reverse complement strand
TATTAAACGATATTAACATGTTGATGAAATGAAAGTTAACCAGTGCACTAATTAATTAATACATTAATATAATATCAAAATTAAAGTATTAATTTATGTTGTAATGTACAAATGTAAAATTGCACTAATTGATTAATACATTAATATAATATTTAAATTAAAGTATAATATTATATATATTGTACTGTACAAATGTAAAATTATTATTGTAGTAATTAATTAATGTTAATAATATAATACATTAATAAACCACTCATGCATTAAAAAATATTAAAGTATTTCAAAATACATTAAAATATTATTAATAACCCCCGGATGGGGTGTTAGTGGAGATCACATGGCGATTGGAGGAGGATGGCTCACGTCAGCGGGGCACAGAGCCATGTGATGGGCTCATGCCACCGCCCACCACCCTCCTGCGATTTTAATAGGGTTCATGTCGACGGGAAAGGGCATTAATACCTCATTCCATCCAATGCATTTTCTTATGGCGCTGCTTCTGGTATCAGTTCATTGTTTATGTTGGTGGCTTGAGGAGCTCTCCCCTCCGTGTCCATGGCCGACTCAGGTTAGTGCTTCTTGGCCCCCAGAGACTCCCTTTCACCCCTGGATCTTCGGCCGCTGCTACGGACTTCCCATGCCTGACCACAAGCCGCGTCTGAGAGGGAGGCCACGGCAGGGATCCCCCTGGAGACCTCGTCAGTCTTCGGCTCCTCCCTCTACTCCACCTCCCACTTGCTCCTCACTTCGATTCTAGGTAGAGTCGATGGAGCATGTCCAGAGCCTAGCACTTATCCCTTGGCCGCTTTGCTCACCCTCGCGTATATTTCAAACACCACCGATGGCTACACCACCCCATACACATGTCTCGGCTTTTCCAAGATTCTTAGAAGACAAGAACCCCCCTTCTTCGTGCAAGCAAGGTCACAAGGGGCACCCCTCTGCTGATACAGTCCACGTCGAGCAGTTAAAGGACAATCTTTCCATCCTCTATGGCTTAGTCTTCGAACTTCGCCAGGGGGTGGAGGATTTGTAGTTTTGACTATAGCTTACTAATGAGAAGGTAGCACTCTTCCTCCAGCTCCTCTCCTCCATGCATGAGGCTGTCCCTTTAGATCCAGAAGGAGCGACCTCCAGGCCGGAACCAAATGCTGACACAACTGACATCGAAGAGGGTAAGAGGTGCGCGAATTTGAGGCAGGAACCCGGTGCAACCACCCAAAGCAATGATATCACGATGCAGTGTGCAGAAGAGCCCGGAAAGCAACTGAATGGGAGTGAGACTTTGGTTGAGGAGCTGACTTCTGCTAAGATGCAGATGCAGGACACCGCAAGGAACAACCAGGAAACTGAAACCAGGGAAGAGGTCGATGTGCAATGGGGGGACGGAACAACGTATGTCGAGGAGGAACCCTAGACCGGGGATCTCCAAGGCACCTAGCCAGATTACGTGTCAAGCATCTAGATGCCTACTGCTTTAGAGGTCGTGTCAGCTATTCTCAGTTTCTGTTGATGTTTATGTAGTCTTAGACTTTACTTTTTATTAGGCACTATGTGAACTTATGCTGAATAAGCTACTAATTGGGCTGGTTTCGCCTCTGTTGGGGCAGTCCAATTAGAATAGCAGGACTATCACTGTACTTGGGATCTCCTTTTTGCCTCTAGAAGGTTTCTCATATATTATACTTCTTACTTAAAAAAATATATATATATTATTAATAAAGTATTTATACATTAATAAAGTAATGATACAATAATAAAGTAATAGTAATGATACATCAATATTGTAATAATATATTACACAAATTAATACATTAGAATAATGTATTAATCCATTATTATAAAATATAAATACATTATAATTAATATATTTATATATTAATAAATGATATGTTGTTATAGTATTAATACATGTATTAAATTGATACACCAATAAATAATATATTAATGTCAATTGGGTTTAGCTTGGATGGTTGCGAGGAATGATTGTTATCCTCCCCACCCAGGTTCAATTCCCAGTAATATAGCAAGAACATGTTATTTCAAAGTATTAATAAGTTTAACACATTAATAAAGCACTAAAATATTAAAAAGGTATTAAATTTTATCATAATGCAACATTGGAAAAATGTTCGTGACATTGTGATATTAAGAAATGTTTATGACAGTACAACATTGGGAAATGTTTGTGACCTTGTGACATTGAGAAATGCTCATCACAATGTGACATTGAGAAATGTTAGTCACATTATGATGTTGGGAAATGTTCGTTAGAAATGTGGTTGACGTTGGGAAATGTTCGTCAGAAATGTGGTTGACGTTGGGAAATGTTCATCACATTGCGATGTTGGGAAATGTTCATCACATTGTGATATTGAGAAATATTCATCAATTTGCGATGTTGGGAAATGTTCATCACATTGTGATATGGAGAAATATTCATCAATTTGGGATGTTGGGAAATGTTCGTGAATTGCAATGTTGGGAAATATTCCTCACAATGTGATGTCACAAAATGTTCTAACATTGTGATGTTGAGAAATGTTCATCACATTGCAACGTTGGGAAGTATTCGTCACATTCTGACGTTGGGAAATGTTCATCACATTTCAACATTGAGAAATGTTCATAACATTGTGATGTTGGGAAATGGTAATGAAAGTGCGACATTAGTAAATTTTCATGACATTGCAACATTTGGAAATGTTTGTCACAATGCGACAATGTTGAATGCTCATCACATTGTGATGTTGGGATATGTTCGCTACAATGGGACATTCAGAAATGTTCATGACATTGCGATGTTAGGAAAAGTTCGTCACATTATGATGCTAGTAAATGCTCGTCACATTTCTATGTAGAGATATGTTCATCACATTGTGACTTTGAGAAATGTTTGTTACATTACGATGTTAGGAAATGTTCGTCACATTGAAACATCGGGAAAAATTCATCACAATGCAATGTTGTAAATTATTCCTCAAAACGTGATTTCATGAAACAATCGACACATTGTAAAATCATATTTTACTTTTGTGATGTTGGGAAATGGTAGTCACAATGAAATGTTGGGAAATGTTTGTCACATTGCCACATTGAAAAATGTTCGTCACATGGTGACGTCGAGATGCTAAAAGCACTCCTAAAATTACTCCTAGTTGTTCCTTTATTCACTTTATTTCCAATTAATAACTGACGCCTTGCTAAAATTGAGTTGAGTTAAAATATGATTTTTCTCTAGTTAGACTAGTGTTAACTAGACTCTAGATACCTTTCTATGCTTACACATTCTTTTGTGCTTTATTCCTTTCTTATTTTAAATTCTAATTTTGTATTTTCTACACACATGTGTATTGTATTAATTCTTTAGATTTGTTTCATCTCTCTTAGTTTCTTAATTTGGTTTACCCTTTTTCCTATCTTATTTAATTTGTTATTCATCTTTAGTAATCTCACCAAGCTTTAGACTTTTGATTAATTTCAAATAGGCTTAGAATTTCATTTGGGTGTTTAAAATTAATAATTCCAATCCTTAATTAATTCATTAAATCGGGCAATGTTTAAACATTTCACAAGATTTAAAAATTTGCTCAAAGTTTTCTAGGCCACCTAGGTTCATTGGCTCAATTTTTAGTTACGTGATGTGACCTTCAAAACGCACTTTGTGCTCCAAGGGTGTCACTCACCTTTGATTCAATTTTTAATTACGCTACGCGCCCTTCAAGACACACTCCATGCTCCAAGGGTGCCACTCCTATTTGACTGGTTTTGGTAGTTTTCCAACCCCTAGAGTTAATAATCCATTCAGGTGACCTTGTGAGAGATGAAGGGCCTCTAAGGAATAAGGACCATACCTTATTGTGTGCCCCTTAGAATCTTTGTGACTGACTGTCTTAATCTACCCTCATGACATTGTGGATCTCTCGAAGTAGGTAATCGTTAAACTACAATTCAAGCCACTACGAGAGTGCTAGTAGGTTGTGCCAGGGATGCTTCCACACCTCTCCCTCAATATCTAGTCTATGTGCATGGCCCCTTTACTCCTTATGTGAGTTATATTAGCAAGCAATCATCAACCTACATCTATCAACAAAACATTGTCAATGATCCATAAACAACATCATAATATAATCAATCATATGTCACATATGCATAAATGAAATACTCAAACCAATACAGTCCACTCCCTGACTCAATCAAGAGTCCAAAGAGGTCCATTGATGTCATCGACATCCTCAATCTGTCAATTCTCTTTCACACTCAAGGGAAACATGTCAATATCATATGTCAATACATATATATCAAACAATATAAATCATAACCCATCAGCACAACCATAATAATCCATAAGAGAAATAGATAACCATATACTAAACCATATCACTTGCACGTAAGTGTGCTCAAAGAATAGTCAATAACATGTGCTCGCAAGATGTTAAAAAATAGCTCATTGTACCTACTACAATATCTCTATAATAGGAGGATGTTAAATTCATAAATAGAAGTCATAAATCTCTCAACAATTCACCAATCTTGTATAGGTTTTTTTCAAGTTCATTGTAAAGATAATACATAGTTTGTTTTTGTTTTACACAAAATTATGTTAATGATTTTGTTGGGATACAATAACATTGTTGTTTATAATACCTTAGTCATAAGTCCACTTATTAAATTGTCTTATTAAACTACAATGTATATTACAAAATAACCCAGTGACAATGTAAACCATCCACCAATAGACCAAGGAGAGAAAAACACCAACCCATCACAGCCACCCAATCTAAACATTGAAATTGATGAGGGGTTGAATACATTAAGAAAACTTGTATATAAGTTAAGGGGCACCAGAGAACCAAGAAGAGTGTCATTGGATACTTATTTTGTCGTCATTGTGAGTTCCATTGCAAATTCCCAAGGAGAATTGACTTCTATTTATGAGTATACGGAAATAACGTTTGAGTACTACAGTAATGGATTGGATAGAAACCAAGTCATAGACTTGGGTATTTCAAAACAAGAACTATTGTCTATTTTTAGGGATCCTTGAAATGGAAAAGAACAACCTTTGACCAAAAACACATTTGTATTGACTCGTGTATCCATCCACACATTAGTCAAAACTGGATGGATATGTGGTATATGGTTTTTGATAAACCTCCCTATAATAACAGGGAGGTTCTCTTATATTTTTTGAGAAAATTATGGGTGGAATTTATTTTGGGTCACCATGTCAGCTACTTTGACATGGATGAGTTCCAATGGGTGGATTGAGGGTCTATATATGACCAAGAGAATGCTAGACACGATCCCATATTAGGTCCTCATCTCCCAGGTGAAGGCCTAACCCCCCTTCCCAACATCCTCCCGTTGTAGAGAGCTTGCAGCAGGTACAATGAGCTATTTTCTAACATCTCAATCTTGTGAGCACATGTTATTGACTATTCTTTGAGGACACTTGTGTGCAAGTGATCTGGTTTTAGTATATGGTTATTTGTTTCGTTTATGGATTCTTATGGTTATGTTGATGGGTTATGGTTTATATTTTTTGATATCTATGTATTGATAGATGTTATTTACGGGTTTCCCTTGAGTGTGCAGGACACTTGATAGATTGAGGATGCCGATGGCATCAATGGACCTTCTTGGACTCCAGATTGAGTCAGGGAGTGGACTGTATTGGCTTGAGTATTCCATTTATGCATATGTGACATATGATCTATTATATTATGATGTTGTTTATGGATCATTGACAATGTTTCCTTGATGGATGCAGGCTGACGATTTCTTGCTAATATGACTCACATAAGAAGTAAAGGGGCCATGCACATAGACCATATATTGAGGGAAAGGTGTGACAGCATCTCGGACATAGTCTTCTAGAAATCTAGTTGTGGCTTGAATTGTAGGTTAACAATTACCTAGTTCGAGATATCTATGATGTCGTGAGGGTAGAATGAGACAACATCTCACGCATATTCTAAGGGGTGTGCAATAAGGCATGGTCCTTATTCCTTAGATTCCCTTAGTCTCTCACAAGGTTGCCTGGATGGAGTATCGACTCTAGGGGTTGAAAAAATAGCAAAACCAGTCAAAGACAAGTGGGTCCCTTGGGGAACATAGTGCTTCTTGAAGGGCACATCACGTAATTAAAATTTGAATCAAAGGTGAGTGACACCCTTGGAGCACAGAGTGCATCTTGAAGGGCACGTCGTGTAAAAAAAAATTGAACCATTGAACCTAGGTGGCCTAGAAAACCTTGAGCAAACTTTTACATATTGAGAAATCTTTAAACATTGTCAAATTTAATGAATTAATTAAGGATTGGAATTATTAATTTTAAACCCCGAAATCAAAGTATAAGCCTATTTGAAATTAATCTTAAGTCTAAATCTTGGTGAGATTACTGAAGCTAAATTACAAATTAAATAAGATGGTAAAAAGGATAAACCAATTTAAAAAATTAAGAGAGATGAAACAAATCTAAAGAATTAATACAATACACATGTGTGCATAAAATACCAAATTAGAATTTAAAATAAGAAATGAATAAAGCATAAAAGAATGTGTAAGCATGGAAAGGTATCTAGAGTCTAGTTAACACTAGTCTAACTAGAGAACAATCACATTTTAACTCAACTTAGTTTTAGAAGGGTGTTAGTCATTAATTGAAAACATAGGAAATAAAGGGACAACTAGGAGTGATTTTAGGAGCACTTTAGGATGGGTGAGGAAAATTGAATTTTAATTAAATTAAATTGTGGATTTACTTATGAAACTAAGGGAATGGGTGAAAAGTGTATGGGGTAATAATTCCTAATTAATTAAAACAAAAAATGAATTAAATGTGCAAATGAAAAGGTGTCATGAAGGAAAATTCTATAAAACAAATGGTTGAGTGGAGCGATAGAACACACTAGTTATGAGTAAGGTTATTTTGTATAAATTCTTACTGGTTTTACTTGTGAGAGTTGGGATACCTATCTTGAGAGAGAGAGAGAGAGAGAGAGAGAGAGTGGTGGCTCTACCTTGCGAGGCAAGATGGGAGCTAGAAGAGTACCCCTAGCATTGGCTAGGAGGTACCGGTGAGGTCTCAATGATTAGAAAGAAGGGAAAGGAGGATTGATGAGGTGCAAGACTGTAAAGGATAGACGTTGGTTGGCGAATAGACAAACAACTCCACTACCACTATTTTCTAGTCACGATACTATCTATTTAATTATTCATGTGTTAACATAGAATCAATGTACTCTTCTAGATTTGAATCTTGATGTTAATGGAGTCTGGATCTGAATGTTTATAAAACTAATATGTTCTTGGTGATATAATGATTGTATATTTTAACCTTGATATCTTCAATTTCTTATTGAAGTCTAAATTGATGTATATATCACTAGGAGTGATCACAATTTTGTTATTTTCCAATTATATGTTGAGGTTGAGTTCGTATGAGATTCTTGTTATGCTTGCGATTTTTTATATGAAACCTCTACATCTTTTTCCTGAGAAACATAGCCATGCCCTTGGTGCATCTACCATTCATTTCTCTTAGAAAACCCTTTGTGTTTTGATGTATACAATTTCGCCCAGCAACGGTGATTTCCATGCCCTCATTCTCTATGCCTTTCTTTGGCTCTTCTTGTTCAAGAATCTATCTTCTTTACTCTTTGAAGTCAGAGGGATGAATCTGTAACACAATAATTTGTTTCTCTATGGTTTCTTACTTATTACCCAACAATTTTTTTCCTTTTCTCTTAGCGAATTTAACTTTTTGTTTCCCTGCGATTTGCTTACTTATGGCCCAACTTCTTCTTTCTTTTATTTTTAAATTCTTAGTGATTTCAGAAACAAATCCAACAACAACATCTCCACTTGGTTGGGATAGTTCCTTACCCGTTAAATATAACTGCATATTTAATTTTCAACGATGTCAACTGTGAGTATTTGAAACTGAATAAATTACACATGGTAGGTGTTATCTTCCACCAAAGGAACTAGTGTATACCAATGTTGCACCTAGGCCTAGTTTAAGTAGTATTTTGAATGAAGAGTTGGAGATATTAAACAAGGGAGACATTGGTAACTATGATTATCTCCTAAAAACATGTGCAAACTTGAAATCTTGGGAGAACGCAAGCCACTCCACGCCCTCATGATTAAACATGGAACTCAACAAAATTTGTGTTGGTCACCACGCTTATCAACTTTTTATTCAATGTGGAACTCTCGTGTATGCTCTCCAACTGTTGACAACATGCCTGAAGGAATTACGTCTGCATATACCTCTGAGAATTTCCTCTGCGTACTGAAATGAAGAAGGCGACATGGGGAAATTTTCATCAAAATGAAACATTGGGAATTATTCATCATGATGCGAAGTCAAGAAACAATCGACACATTGTAGAATCATATTTAAATTTTGTGGCAATGAGAAATGGTTGTCAGAATACAATGTCGGGAAATTTTTGTCACATTACGACGTTCGGAAATGTTTGTCACATTGCGGCGTTGGAAAATTTCTATCACATTGAGATGTTGGGACATTTTGATGAACATATCCCAACAATGCAATGTGATGAATATCTCCCAATGTCGCATTGCGACAAACATTTCCCAATGTTGTAATGTCATGAAGATTTCCTAATGTTGCATTTTCATTAACATTTCCCAACATCGTAATGTGATAAACCTTTCTCAATATTGGGAAATGTACGCCACATTATGACAATGAGAAATGTTCATCATATTGTGGCGCTAGGAGATGTTAGTCACATTATGATGTTGAAAAATATTTGTCACATTGTGATGTTGAGAAATGCAATGTTGTTTGATTCTACTATGCATCATTTTATAAATGTGATGCATTTACCAAAAACCACGTGGTTATTGATTCTACAATGCGTCATCGTTAGAAATTTTTTATTTTTCATCACAGTGTGACGTTGACAAATTTTCGTAAAAATTTGATGTTAGGAAAAATATTTTACTTTGCAAACAATGATTTATACTTATCCATGGGACATTGATAGAAAATGATCTTCAACTTTGCAGGTAATGTATTATAGTTATTGTAAGTACATTGATAGAAAATCATTTAATAATTTATATGCATATTAAATACATTGACATAAAAACATATTCAAATTTTCAGATGATGATTTATACTTTTTATAATGACATCTATAACAAATCTACTTGATATATATTTTGCAGATAATGATTTATTCCTTTTATAAGGACATTTAAGTAGATCACATATGGATCATATAGTGTATATATTGGACCATGATAGAAACTATGACCATTGTGCATCCATATATACAAAATATATTATATTAAGATTCACACACACACACACACACACACACACACACCTTGTGTTGTGGTTTAGATCCTTTTATTGGGGTTTCGTCCCTGGAAACATTATGGCTTTTCTTTTTATATACTAGTTATAGTTGCCTTCTAGTTCTTTTTTTTGTTTTTTCATCACAATTTTATTCAATAACTATACAAAGAATATTTGATTTACTGGATAAGTCCATGACACATGCAAGACGAGTTTACATCAACACTACTTTGTACTATTAAATATGCGACACTCAGAACCAGTTGTGACAGAGATGATATGTTTTGAAAGAGTAAATAATTCCTCTTGTTTGGTGATCTAAGAAAAATACAACAATAATTATACTTAGTATGTATAATGAATACAACGTGAATACACATTAAAACTAAAATATTGAATAAAAAATTAAAAAAAACATAATTTAAAAATGTCCTTAAAAAACTTATATAAAATATAAAAACCCCATTAATATTTAGAAAAACCCCAATAATTTAAAAAAAACATTCAATCAATACATAATATAACTACTAAAAGTATTACATAATTAGAAATAAAAGTGATTGATATATCAATACATAATATGACTACTAAAAACATTACATAATTAGGAATAAAAGTGATTAATATATCTAGATAATTAGATAATGATAAACTTCAAAAACATTATAAAAATATCAATTAAAGAAATATTATAAAATAAACATTATAAAACATTAATTATAAAAAAATTAAAAAAAAAAAACATGAAATAAAGACATTAATTAAAAAACATTAAGATATTTTTTTTAATAAAAAAACTATCAAACTAACCATAATAAAAACATTAAAAAAATAAAAAAATAAAACATTTAAAAGAAACATGAAAAAATTATTAACTTAAAAAGCATTAAAAAAATTAATTAAAAAAACATTAAATATATAAAAATCTAAATAATTTATAATTATTTTAACTTCAAATTTATATATAAATTTTAAAAATAAGTTCAAGATTTAATGTCAAAATGTTTTAAAAAAATAGGTTCATTTGAATTAAGGTTTGGGTTGCATGGATTTAATTATGTTTTAAAGAAGACATTTAACATGAAGATATATGAGTCCTCTATTCTCATATTATAAGTGATGAAGTTTCCACCTAACCAATCCAAAGAGAAGAAAAGATAACACGACATTTAAGATTTTAATTTATTTAGAATCATTTTAATTTCGAATTTGGTCTCAAAATTTTAAAAATAAGTTTGTTTCTAAATATAAATTCAAGTAATTTGAATACATATAATTTTAATTAATATAGATTCGTGTCAATTGAAATTTAAGAGGCGTGACATTTCTTTTACGCAAAATTTTCAATAAACCAAAACAATAATGTCAAGAATTTAAAAAACCGAAGTACCTTTAAATCTAAACAAAAACATAATACGCTTGGCATTTCTTTACCCAAAATATTCAATAAACCAAAACAAGAACATAATATGCGCGACATTTCTCGTAAAAGAGTTCATCTTTGAAAAGGAGGTGAGATTTAGTCCTCATAAAGGAGATCCTCCAGAAAGGTGGCCTCGAAAGTCAGCTATTGTGCCATCAATGACGATGAAGTTGGGTAGCGAACCATGGTACAGGGAAGTTGTTTAATTTAATAAACTTGCAACACCATCAAAATAAAATTTTATAGGGCAATCAAACATGGCACGGTAGTCGCTAGTCGTTGCAATCATGCTTCAACATTAAATGAATTTTGTAATAGATAACAAATGTCAACATATTATTTAAAATATTGCTTAGGAGAAAGATTGCAATGGGTGGAGTGTAATAATTTGATATTATTAAAATATTGCTTAGGAGAAAGATTGCAATGGGTGGAGTGTAATAATTTGATATTATTAAAATATTGCTTAGGAGAAAGATTGCAATGGGTGGAGTGTAATAATTTGATATTGAAATGCATGTCTGGTCTTTCCTATGGACTAATTAGCATGGTTATGAATAATCCAATTTAGATTGAATATCTTTTCTCGTTATTATGCAATCAAGATACATAAGGCTTGTAAACATTAGAACCACAAACTTCCCATGCCTCCACAAAATTGTTCCATAATAATAGAATGTAAAAGGAATCTCAACATTAATGATATTTTTGCATGAAAACCATAAACTTCCAATGTCTCCACAAAATCGTCCCATAATAATAGAATGCATAATAATAGAATGCAAAAGGAATTTTTCTGAATATTAATGATATTTTTGCATTCAATAGAAGACATGTAAGTACGCCGAAAGGTGTATACCTATTGACAATGGGCAGAATTAATCACCTTTTAATCATAAATTTCAATCCTAGGGTTGGTAATTGAAGATGTTGGCATATTCTTCGTCATCTTCTCTAATCAATGGATGAGATTTTAATAAATTAACTTCCGCTCATTTATAAAGATGTCCGTTTATGTGATTACTTTTTTACATTTACTAAATCAGATTAAAAAATTACTTGCTCACCACCAGATTGCCATGTTCAGTGATTAAGAGATAATCTATTAAGCTAGCCACAATTTACTAAATTATTGTTACTAGACAGATACTTACGGCCGCGTAGATCTTGGATGCCAATTAAAAAATTTTACATGCAGTCTTTTTTTTACCACTACTGATGTTTATGGCCGCGTGGATGTGAACTCAAGCGTTTCCAGTTTTAATTATTATTTACAGTTTTTTGCAATTTACCGATCACCGATTTAGGTTTAGGACTTATGGTTTTTGGCATTACGATTTACATTTCTGAGCATTAACGATTTAAATTTCTGATTTAGGTTTTACCAATCACCGATTTAGGTTTACGATTTACGTTTCTGATTTAAATTTAGGTTTAGGTTTTACCAATCACCGATTTAGGTTTACGATTTAAATTTCTGATTTAGGTTTTACCAATCACCGATTTAGGTTTTACCAATCACCAGCCGTTAAATGTTTCTGCCACATTTAGTCTTACCAGTTTTAAGCCTTTCAGCGTTCACCAGCAGCGAGTTAACGTCACGGCTGTGCTAGTTTTAAGTACTTCCATAACTAGGAACTCGAACCTGAAATTTTAAGCACTTAGTGAATCTATGCATGTTGGTCAACCAGTGAAAGGAGGTTTATGTTCTCCCTTCCCTCAATGGTCGACATACATGGATGAAAAACGTAAAACCTAAAATATCATAATTAGAGCAAATCAAATCAAGATATTTTAAAGAAACCGAAGAAGATCTTTACCCCTCCTCCTTGTTTGTTTGTCGAGTTATCCTTCTTCTTAGTCCAATATGGAAGAAATAATAATCTTTCTATCTCTTATACTCGAAATGCATCCAATCAAATAACCTAGAAATCATATGCATCACATAACTTTAAAATCATAATAGATTAGATAACCTAGATATCATAGTTAAATGAAACTAATTATAGAAATTTGAAAAAAAATAAAAATTGACCTAATGCTTGATGGTTTTCTTCGTTAACCTTCTTCCCACTTCAATATGCCATAAACAATAATAGTTCTCTTGCTTGTATTCCAACCACAATTCCTTAACAATAGTAATATGGGTAAAAAATTATTTATCTTTTTAAATTGAAAGATGGACCTGGCATTATGCCATATCATTCCATGGTTCACACTTCATAAAATAAAAATGAATAGGTGCCCCTAATATGAAACCTGCATGGTAATTTACAAGGTTGAGTACAATTTTATTTATAAAAGAATGCTTGCTCTATTATGAAACGATTCCTGAAAACTGTGGTAATTTAAATTAAACGCACAACTCAACTAAATGAATCAGCCCCTAATACGGAACCTGCGTGGTGATTTAAATTGAACACATACCTCAATTGTTCCTGAAACCTATAGTAATTTAAATTGAACGCGCAACTAAACTAAATGAATCGGTGCCCTTAATATGAAACCTACGTGGTAATTTATGAGGTTGAGTTTATAAAACAATGCTTTCCCTATTATGAAACGTACCGAACTAGGGATGTGGCGTCAAGAGAGTCCACAGTTCACACTTCATATGAAACATTCCTTCCCCCAATATGAAACGTGCGTGGTAATGGTATAGAGATATAATTATTATTTATGTTTTTAAATGGAATGCGACATGGGCATCAATCCATATGCCACTTCATAAACGAATGCTTGAGATATATTATTATTATTTTTTTTAATTGAACGTATGACCTAGGCATCATATCAGTTTATAAAAATCAATGTATGTTGATGCATTTATAAATGTAAGGAAATTATGAACAATAAATCTGACTTATTGATTTGGAAAGATGACTAAAAATATGCCAGCATCTTCAATGCTTAGCTATCAGATTAAGATTTAAGATTAAAATATCATTAATTGTGCCCATCTCCAATAGTTATAAGCCTATCCACTTAAATATATTGTAATTTGTTATATATATATATATATATGTATGTTTATAGAGGATAAGTATATATTATATGCATTTTATGTCATCCTTGTGTTTCATACTTATAATTGATTATGTTGTGGCACTTTATTCATTTTTACTTTTGTACTAGAATAGTAGTTTATACACTATTAAAAAATAGCAACAATGAGTGAACTCTCAATAAACAACATATTCTCTAAACCATCTATACGAAACAGTGTAAATCACTGTGTAGAATGACTCAGTGCCTTAATTTTTTCATCAGAACCTCCATTCTTTGTTTCACAATCAAAACCCATAATCAAATTTACATATAAAAAAAACATGTTTTTTCCCATGGAAATGGGTTGCACATATGGCAAAGTGTGTATCTCATTGTATTTTTTTTTAAATTGAGAAAGTTAAAACAACGTTGGTCAACATGAATTTACAAGTCCAAAATCACACAAATTCTAAGAAAATTAAAATATATTCTCGGATTCAAACAAACAAAGAATATTTGAATTTACAAGTCCTCCAATCATATCATTAAAACTGAGAAATAAACCACAAAATCACACAAATTCTAAGAAAATTAAAATATATTATCAGATTCAAACAAACAAAAAATAAAAATATTCTTGTCTTGTTTAGAAACCATGTCCATGATATTTTCAATCTTCTTTCTCCCCATTCTACATTAATGCCATTAGAAAAGCAGCCCACACCATACATTCCTACCATTACCAAAGAAACCTAACATTGTTAGGACAGAGAGATCAACGTACTTAGTCTGCAGCCAATTGTTACCCATGTTTGCAGTTCTCCTTGAAAATGAGTAGTGTATTTAAGGCCAAATTCTCACTTCTACCATGAATTCATAGATTTCATCATATGTAGTATGAATAATAAGCTATTGGAATTTTAAAAAATATTTTATGGCTATTAAACTTTGCGAGAATCCCTTTAAAGAAAATATAGTATTTAATTGGTCCAAATCGAAGGTCGGTGGAGGTATATTGGCCACCAATTCAAAGGCTAGAGATATCAATCCAACTCTACGACCTAAATCCATGTTTAATCAAACCAAAAAAACATATGTAAAGTTTAGAATGTGATCTAAAACTTTGAAATAGGTATGATATGTAACGTCAACCATTGTTACTATAGGTTTTATTTAACTCAAAAGTATGTCTATGTCCTCACTAGTTTGCAAGAAGGGAAGAAACCTAGAGAATGTGCACTACCTACCTACAGAGGTAGAGAGAAAGCGCAAGATGAATTTACTATTAATTTCATCAATTCATCCATCGTGTGTCGATCGTTAATTTCAATAATTTATTTGTTGATATTGATTAATCGCGCTACACTCCCATCATCAATTGAAGACAAAACAATATGTATATTCAAAAAAAAAAAACATACTATTATATTAAATCTAATAGTTCAATCCATGATAAAACAAAATCATACCCTAATCAGAGCTTAGTGTTAATGTTGGTTTCCATTGGAAGGGTTTCTACATGTATGTATCCTTTGTTTCTGTTCCAATCCAATGTAAATGAAGGAAGGTGTTGTATATTAAAAAAACAGAGGAACTTATTACAACAGCCTTCAAGAATTCACATTCCACCAGGTAAAAAGAGAAAACAAGGTAGTGTTTAATATATATTCAAAAATAGAGGAACTTATTATGAAATCTTTCAATAATTCACTCTCCACCACGACAAATAGAAACAAGAAGATAATGAAAATTTAAGAAGATGGGCTAGCGGGAAAACAAAAAAAAAATGCCCATGGACCAAAGCACCACCATATGCCATAGAAACAAGACCCACCTAAAAAAGAGTAATCAACTTGAAAAAAAAAATATTGAAAAGCCCAAAAAACTCGACCCATTCATTCCATTGCATGATATCTAGGTCCCTATACTAGATCCATTTTTCCAAGTGAGGATCACCTGGAAAAATGCAATCCATGTTGATCAAAAGCTAGTTTGAAAGAGAGAAGAATCTCACTCTTGTCTTCTAAGCCTCAAGTGTTTCCTCCTAGGCAGTGTCTTGAGCAATGTGATAACTTTGGTTAAGTTTTATTAATTACATTGAATGCATTATTTAAGGGGTGGTTCCATGCAACCTTTAGTCATCTATCAATACCCGCTAGTACTCGGCCACGTTTCCCTTATAATTACCATAACCCTTCGATATGGTTATGCTACCATTTCAGACACCTTGTTCGAGTGAGACCCGTGTAGGTTTGTCCCGATAGTAGGTGTGTAAGGAAGGAAAAGAAAGGAGGAGGTCGTCCACCGGAAGCAGTATCAGCCCCCATTGAAACCACTTTAGAGAACTGCCATCTGCACGTTTCCTCTTATCTACTAAAACCTTGGTATAGCATATGGGTGAAGGTTGAAGGCAAGAACACAGGAAGTGAGGCGGTGGGTGAAGGTTGAAGGCGGGAATAGGGGCAATAAAGTGGTGGAATAGGAAATTACGTGTATCATTTTAGAAGGGAAACGTGGTTGAGTACCAATGGGTATTGACAGGCGATGAAAGCTCGAGGCGAACCACCCCTTAAAAGAACGCCTTCGGCGTAATTAATAAAACTTAATAAATACAATATAATTTATTTTTATAATTTAGTTAGAGGATAACTTTATGTATAAGCTAAATTGATGCATAAGATGATCTATGATATAACTGATTTTTCAATCCTTAATTTATAAACATATATCTATTTTATTTCAAAAATAAAATAAATTTATTTTATTATTTAGAAATAAAATATAATTTATTAAAATTAAAATATGATTTAAAAAATTCATTTTATAATAATATAGTTAAAAGAGTTATTTATCTTCTAAATTTAATATATATATTCTAATTTTTTCCAAGTGTATACAAATGTTCTTACAAACTATAATGTTTTCCTAATAGTAGTATGTTATTTTTCTAGCAAAATATAATGTACATGTCTAGTTAGTACAAGTGTTGAGTACCTTAACTATGAAATTTCCTTCCAAAAACAATTCAAAAAACTTGTATAATTGTAGAGAACCCATTATTCTAGTGTCGTGTATTTTTTCAAAATTTATAATATTAATTTTATATTTTTTAAATTATGAAAGTCAATATATCATTGAAATTACAACACCTTCTATCAATGCAGCTTATCACGGTCTTAACATTATAAAAATCCATTTTTTCTTTTTAGATTGTAGATATCAATCTCTTATAGTGTGGCCTAATAACACATTTTAGAAATGGTTAACATGACAAAGAGTTATAGCAAAAATAAAAGAGGTATGTATTTTATAATTTTTATATATGGCAAGACAGAAATATATTAAAAATAGTCAACAATGTTAATTTTTTTTTAAAACTATATATTTGGAATTTATGTTCCCTATAGGAAAATAACATCAAAAACAAATATATAGAGAATTATTCATAAAAATGGATATTTTGATGTATTTGTAGAACAAACAACTAGGTTTGTCATCCTAAACCTAAGTATGAGGAAACCAACTCGACTTACACATCCGCTAGAGTTGTCATTCCTACCCAAGAGAATTTGAATTAGAAATAACACACATGCGCTCCTAGGAACATGCACATGCTCTAGGAACGTGCATGCACTCTAGGAATGCAGACACACTCTTATTTTATATTTGTTTCTACCCCTCTTCATACCCGTCTCTCTCTCTCTCTTGTACATCTACCTCTCTCCCCCCCTCACTTTGTATCCCTCTCCCTCTCTCTCCCCAACTCTCCCCTTTCTCTCTTTAACTCACTCTACCTCCCTTCCCTATATATCCCCCCCTTCCTCTCTCTTTGTCTACCCCCCTCTTTGTCTCCCTCTCTCCCTCTCTCTCCACCCGCCTCTTTGTATTCCTCTCTCTCTCCCTTTCACACTCTCTCACACACACTCTCTCTACATCCCCTCTTTATCTTCCTCTCTCTTCCTCTCATACTCTCAAACACTCTCTCTCTGCCCCCCTCTCTATCTTCCTCTCTCTGCCTCTCACACTATCACACACTCTAGCAATTTTGGTACATCACAAGGCAAGGAAAGACATGGCCTTGACCTAGATATATCGAGATCTAGACCTAGAAATGGAAAGGCATGGAAAGACCTAGACCACTACAAAGGGTGTACCAAAATGGAATGGATAGGCATATGTCATAGTTGAGTTGGTACCTAAATGGAATATATAGGCATATATCAGTTGTGAGTTTAAATTATTTCATTTTTATAAATAAAGTTCATAAAATATTCTCATCAAATAAATCATAGTGCTAAAGATAAGGAGACGTGCCATGACTTGTTACTTCTCCTCTATATTTAATCATCTTTAACCTACACACAAATCGCGATTAATAGACTCACATAGAAAATATTATTTTGTATATTAGATGAAAAAAAATATTATACCTACTCTACTATGCTATGTCGGCCTTCAGGAAATTAATATGAGAAAATAAAACAAATCCCAAAGCTACCATTAAACCATGACCTAGACCATGACATAGACAAGACAAGACCTAGACCTAGAACTAGACTGATCTAAATTATTTTGAGAATGATATGAATGAATAAATATAACATAGATATAACAAGGAAATATACAGAGATATGACACAAAACACAGTAATACAATGAAACTCAAATTCTATTAATGATTTTCTGAAAACACAAAAGACTGTAAAATGCAAAAGCACAGAAGCTAGCTAGAATGGTGGTAGCTTATCTATGAGAAGAGATGTGTCAGCTACAATCATTCGCAAGAAGCTAATTAAAATGAGGCTCCAAAATATTTTTTAATATAAACCATAATTAAGAAAACCCAAAACGTCCAAAACCCTAACCCCAGGAGATGAAACAACAAAAGGTTTGTGGGACTTGATTGGGGTAGTCGATATGTCAACCTTCCAAGGGCGTAACTTTTGCATACGATCTTTGTTTGGGGAACTTGATACCCTGTCAAAAAGGTATAGCTAAGAAGTACACATTTCATTCGATCGAGACCATGCCTTTATATATCATTTGGTCGTTTTTGTTCACAAAAAATGTTCTTTAAGGCCTCAAAATGGCCCTGAAAGTTGAGGACCTAAAAAGGTGTAAACAAAATGCCAAAATGGAAAATTGTGCTTTGAGCCATTAGAATAGGTGGGTGGCCACCAATTTCCACCTGGATCATTCCTCCCCCCGTAGGAAGAAATGGTTTCCATTGCATCAAGTTCCTCTATGATATGGGCAAACTCATGGTGAGCCACTTTCCCTAATGAAGAAACTACCCTTCTTTCACAACCCGATATAGTTGGATGGTTTACTCGCAGGTTTCCTTTGTCTTGGTGTCCATGATATGATCAACTGCCACATGTTCTATGAAGTTAGGATTGATTTCTCTGGGGGGGAAACTGCTTGGCCCTGACCGAAGTGTCCAGGAGAGGTGGAAAATATGGTCAAAGAAGTTCCACATTAAATATCGGGTGCAAGCAAAGGAAAGGAGGAATACTTAATTCAAAATAATTCTCACCCACCACCTTGGTCATGGTGTAAGGCCCATATTAGAGTGAATGTAACTTTCGATGGGGTCCTGTGAGGTGCTCTTTCTCCAAGGGTAAGAACACCTTATCTCCCACATGAAACTTGTGTTGTACTCAATGTTGATCATGGCATTGTTGGTACTTAGCATTGGATTTCTACACAATATCACGAACTTGTTGTTGGATGTGTTGGATGTGCTCAACAAATTTGGCTTCCTGAGCAACCTCGGTTTGAGCATGGGAGGACTCTTCCTGTGCAGTTGCAATGGAAAGAGCTACGTCCCGTTGAGCCAATGGTTGGAACCCCAAGAACACTTGAGAAGGGTTGTGGCCAATAGAGTTGTGGAGGGATCTCTTGTAGCTATGTTTAACATAAGGAAGGATTTCATCCCATGTGCGTGGATGTTTGAAATTATACATCCTCAGGATATGGACAATCATCATGTTGACTACCTATGTTTGTCCATGAGTCTGTGGGTTGAAGGAAGTCGACTTCGTTAGCTTGGTGTCGATCATGGACCTTAGGCTAGACCAAAATGTGTTCAAGAACCTATTGTCTCGATTGGAGATAATAGTGCGCGGAATCCCAAAATGAACCCAAATATGTGTAAAGAAGAGTTTGGCAGTGGCCTCGATTGTGATGCTCTTCTAGCAAGGTGCCAAAACTTCCATCATAGAGAAATGATCAACGACCACGAAGATACATTCATTCCCATGCTTGGTTAAAGGTAGACCGAACATGTAGTCCATGGATATGGACTCTCAAGGCCTATTTGGAGTATGCAGAGGGGTGTATAGCCCCTATTTCTTGATGGCGAGCTTGGAAATGGTGTAGGAAGTGCAGGATCTAATGTACTTGCAAACATCTTGTCAAATCTTTGGCCAATAAAAATGATTTTGCAGTACTACCACTATTTTCTCTAGACCAAAATGTCCCACTTCTCGCCTATAATTAGCTTCCTAGATCAAATTTCCATGCTTCCTTGAAGGAAGACAAAAATGACTTAGATAGCATAGCAATCCATCTTGGAGATGAAATTCTAGAACTATTTTTCCTACACTCATTTTCTAATAGGAAGTAGCAAAGTCAGAGTCATTATTATATAATTGTGTCCATCCAGATGTCTCATGTCCATGGGAGTTCAGAACTTTGGTTAGTTCTACCACCATTGGTCAACTGAGGAAATCTGCGACATGGTTGGTGCTACACTTATTGTACTTGATATTCAAGTGGAATTGTTGCATGTACACAGACCACTTCTGATGGTGGTTATTTTGTAACTTTCCTTGTGTCTACATGAATTGCAGATGCCCGTGATCAGTCTGGATGATCATTTCCTTCCCCAGAATGTAATGCTTCCACTATCAATGTGCTTTCACAATGGAGTACATCTCTTTCTCATAGGTGGGGTATCTGCAAGCAATATCAGATAGATTTTTGCTATGATAGGCTATCAGATGCCCATGCTGAGTGAGGACTACACTGATAGAATAATCTAAAGCATCTGTCTCAATCTCAAATGGTTGTTGTAGATCTGGTAGAATAAGGACCGGTGCTAAGTATAGGTGGGATTTTAAATCCTCGAATGCTTTTTCTTGGGGCGCAGACCCAACAAAATTGGCCTTCGGTCCACCCTTGGTCACTTGGCATAGGGACCAAGCAATATGAGAGAACCCCACCAAAAACTGGCGGTAGATGTTGGTGAAGACCAAGAAACTGTGGAGATCGATCATTATCTTCAGGGTCAACCAATCACAAATGACTTGGATCTTGGATGGATCCACTCCCTTCCTCTATCGATTGTACACATCGATCTCTACGGATGACGCAGATGACTTGAATTTTTTTAGATTGTACATATCGATCTCTTCTAGGCTACAATGACCATGACCTAGACCATGACGTAGATCATGACGTAGACCAAGACCATGACCTAGAGGTGGATGACTTAGATCTTGATTCTCCCATCCTTTATCTACTCCAATGACACTCTTAGACCAAAATGCAGGAATTTAAAAATAATGACTCTTTATATTTTGAATCATATTGATTTATTATTTTAATGCTTTACACATTCAAAAAAAAAAAAAAAAATTAATATTTTTTATATTATCTTATTTCTAATATATTCTTATTTATTATATGGAAAATTGGTTTGTAACATTCTCCCTTCTCCTTTCCTTTTAATTGTTGATTATCCTTTTTTTTTTTTAATTATCAATGTTCCTTTCAACTTTATCTTATTTCTAATATATTCTTAATTATTATATGGAAAATTGATTTGTAACATTCTCCCTTCTCCTTTCCTTTTAATTGTTGATTATCCTCTTTTTTTTTTAATTATCAATGTTCCTTTCAACTTTAACCTACTATCTCCTCCTCTCCTTTCAATAGTTGATTCTCCCCTCTTTCAAATGGTTTATCTACTTCAATGGTCTTAATAGACCAAAATGAAAATATCCAAATGTAATGATTCCTCATTTTTAATCATATTGCTTTATTATTTTAATGTTTTACACATTTACAAAATAAAATAGTTAATTTTAATACTTTCTATATTATATTATTTTCAATATATTCTCTTATTTAAGACAAATATATTCTCTTATTTAAGACATGGAAAAAAAAAATTTGGTTTGTGACATTCTCCGTTCTCCCTTCCTTTGAATTGTTGATTCTCCCCTCTTTTCAATTGTCGAGATTCACAACATTAAATCCTCTCTTTAAATGGTTGATATCGGATCTTTTTAATTATTAATGTTCTCATTTACATTAAAAAAAAAAAAATTAATATAAAATCAAAGATTATTTTTATTAAATAAATTTATGAAATAATCAAATTTCTTATCTTTTGGTAAAATATTAAAGTTCATAAAACAACTCATCATTAATAAATTTAGTATATGGTTTAACAAAATCCAATAATATTAGGTTGATAAGATTTAAAAGAATATATTAAATTTTATTATTAATTAACAAATAAATGGTTGAGCTTCATTTATTTAGTGTTAATATTTTAATTTATATTAATCATTTACATGGCAATCAGTTAGCTATCAAAGTAATTTTTAAATATGATTAGGTAAATGTAAAAAAATAAATACATAAACGGATGTCTTTATAATAGCTAGGAAGTTAATGATTGAAATCACAGCCATTTATTTTGTGACCACTGAGAATATTCCAGCCATATTTAATCATGTCCATAAAATCCTTATTAAACACTAAACCCCTATTAAATCTGCCCATTGTCAATAGATATACGCGCCTTTCATAAATATAATGTTAACAAATTATCTTGTATTAAAAAATAAATATTAAATAATATTTATTTGGGCTGTTTGGAAATAGGATGCTGACAGGCCGATCTAGAAGCCGCAGGGGCGCTCTCTCTAGGCCTAGAATGAACTGTACATGAAGGGGTTGTTGCAAAGAGCGGTTAGAGAGTGACATTGCTAGATACTACTGGATAAGAGGGACCGAAGAGAGACCCGGATTCTGCAACAACTTAACATAAAGATGAAATCTTGGAAAGTGTTGCGAGATCTGTCAGTGCCGCTGTGCTGTGTTTATTCATTCAGTTTGCTTCGAGAAATCCGGCCGGCCCAGCAACTAACAAATTGTATAACTGAACTGGCCTTCGACTTGTGCAAACGGACAAGCTCTAAAACCCTATTTAGCTGTATCGAACCGTCGACCTCTCCACCCTTCCTCTTCGCTGCTCAACTAATTCACATCTCCGAAATACCATTTGTTATAACACAGTTAGTTTCTTGTCGCTTTTTGCCCGTTGGTTTCTTTGTTATAACACAGTTAGTTTCTTGCCGCTTTTTGCCCGTTGGTTTCTTTGTTATAACACAGTTAGTTTCTTGCCGCTTTTTGCCCGTTGGTTTCTTCCCGCTTTGGTTCGAATTAGGGTTTTAACATTGTCGATCGAGACATATGATACCTCTTGAACGTCTTCGTAGGCTCTGCTACCTGGCAAACGAATCTTTATCGATGATAGTTGTTTTAAATAGTTTAATGAGGTAGCCTTACTAACATTATGACTGACTACCTTCTGTTCAGGCAACGTGTCTTAATTAGTAAAGTATTCATTCCATTTTGTTAATTTTAAATCTTAGCATTTAATTAAATTAATACAACTTAATAAATTTAATTTAATTTATGTTGTTTATAATTTAGTTAGAGGTTAAATTGATGTATAAGATGATCTATGAAAGAACAAAGTTTTCATTGCTTAATTTATAAAGATATATATATTTTATTTTAAAAATAAAACTTATTTATTATTATATTATTTTAGAAATAAAATAGAATTTATTAATATTATAATATGATTCTAAAAAGTTATTATATAATAATATAATTTTAAAAAAGTTATTTGTCTTATAAATTTAATATGTATTTTTTAAATTTTTTTCAAGTTTATAAAAATATGGTTAAAAATTATAATTTTGTTTAATTAACAAGTGGGTGCAAGTTAATGATGGTTTCTCATAACACATTAGTGGTAATGAAAACATGGAAAAAAAAAACAATTTTTTACTTGGAGAGATTATTCAAGGTACTTTTACAATGAATTTGAATATGGTGTACTACAAAAAGATTAAAAGTAGGAAATTAAATTAGTTTTTTGAATATACAATTTTTATTTACAGAAATTGTGAATAACTATGTGAAATTTGTGTTTTTCTATTAATAGTATGTTAATTTTCTCTCAAAATATAATGTATATATCTCGTTAGGGAAAGTGTTGAGTACCTTACAAAAAAAAATCCAAAAACTTGTATAATTGTAGAGAACCCATTATTCTAGTGCCATGTATTTTTTCAAAATTTATAATATTAATTTTGTATTTTTTAAATTACGAAAGTCAATATATCCTTGAAATTACAACATCTTCTACCATGGTCTTAACATTATAAAAAAAAAATCTTTTTTTTTTAATATTGTAGATATAGATCTCTTATACTGTCGCATATAAATCATTTTAGAAATGGTTAACATGATAAAGAGTTATAGAAAATATAAAAGAGGTATGTCTTTTAGGATTTTGATATATGCCAAGACATAAATATATTAAAATAGTAAAAAATATTAATTTTTTTTTAAACTATATATTTGGAATCTGCATAGACGACTCTATATGTGTTTGTAGTTTCATCAACAATCGATTTATGTTTCCTATAGAAAAATAACATAAAAAACAGAGATATAGAGAAGTATAAAAATGGAGATTTATGTATTTGTAGACCAAACAACTAGATTTGTTATCCCGAACCTAAGTCTGAGGCAACCAACTCGACATACACATATGCTAGAGTTGTCATTCCTACCCAAGAGAATATGAATTAGAAATAACACACATGCGCTCCTAGGAACATGCACGTTCTCTAGGAATGTGCATGCGCTCTAGGAATGCGCACACACTCTCATTTTATATTCGTTTCTACCCTCTTCATACCCCACTCCATATCTCTCTCTTGTACATCTACCTCTCTCTCCCCCTCACTTTGTATCCTTCTCCCTCTCTCTCCCCCTCACTTTTTATCCTGCTCCCTCTCTCTCCCTCAGTCTCCCCTTTATCTCTTTACCTCACTCTACCTCCCTTCCATGTTTATCCCCTCTCTCTCTCTCTCTCACTCTCTCTACCCCCCTCTTTGTCTTCATCTCACACTCTCTCTCCACCTCCTCTTTGTATTCCTCTCGCTCCCTCCCTTTCATACTCTCTCACACACACACTTTTCATCCACTCTTTATCTTCCTCTCTCTCCCTCTTACACTCTCACATGCTCTCTTTGCCCCCCTTTCTATCTTCCTCTCTCTCCCTCTCACACTCTCACGCACTGTAGCAATTTTGTTACATCACAAGGCAAGGCATGGAAAGGAAAGGCATGGCCTTAACCTAAACATGTCAAGACATATACCTAGACATGGAAAGGCATGGAAAGACCTAGGCCTAGACATGGCAAGGCATGGAAAGACCTCGGCCTAGACCTAGACATGGCAAGACCTAGACATGGAAAGGCATGACAAGACCTAAACAGGGAAAGGCATGGAAATACATAGATCTATACCTAGGCTTTGATCTATACCTAGACCTAGACAATGAACATGACAATGTCCTATCCAATGACCATGATGATGACCTAGACCATGACCTATACCATGACCTAGAGCATTGCAAAGGGTGTACCAAAATGGAATGGATAGTCATATATCATAGTTGAGTTGGTACCTAAATGGAATGGATAAGTATATATCATTTGTGAGTTTCAATTGTTTCATTTGTATAAATAGCATTTGTAAAATATTCTCATCAAATAAATCATAGTGCCCAAAATAAGGAGACATCCATGACTTGTTGCTTCTCCTCTATATTTCATCATCTTTAACCTATACACAAATCTTGATTAATACATTCACATAGAAAATATTAATTTGTAGATTAGATGAAACAAAAGATTCTACCTACTATACTATGCTATTTCGGCTTTAAGGAAATTAATATGAGCAAAGAAAACACATTCCAAAGCTACCATTAAACCATGACCTAGACCTAGACCTAGACTGATCTAGATTATTTTGAGAATGATATGAAGCAATAAATATAACAAATATATAAGAAGGAAATACACAGAGATATGACATGGAACATAGTAATAAAACAGAACTCAAATTCTATTAATGATATTGTGAAAACACAAAACATTGTAAAATGGAAAAGCACACAAGCTAGCTAGAATGGTGGTAGCTTATCTCTGAGAAGAGATGTGTTAGATACACTCATTCACAAGAAGATAATTACAATGAGGCTCCAAAATCCCTTTTAACATAGAGAATAATTAATAAAACCCTAAACATCCAAAACCCTAACCCCAAGAGATGAAACACCAAAAGGTTTATGGGCCCCGATGCAGGTAGTTGATACATCAACTTTCCAAGGGCATAAATTTTGCATATGATATTTGTTTGGCATGCTCGATACCTTATAAGAAAGTTCTATATGAGGAGTACACATTATGTTCGACCAATACAATGCATATGGCTATCGTCTGGGTGTTTCCATTCCCAAAAAACATTGTTTAAGGCCTCAAAATGGCCTCGAAAGTTTAGGACCTAAAAAAGTGTAAACAAATGCCAAAATAGGTGGGTTTCCGCCAATGTTCACCTGGATCATTCTTGTCCCCTTAGGAATCAATGGTTTCCATGTGTCAAGTTCCTCTGTGAGATGTGGAAACCTCTATTGAATCTTACTCCTGGTGAGCCACTTTCCCTAATGAAGAAACTACCTTGCTTTGATGATCCGATAGAGTTGGATGGTTTGTTGGTGGGTTTACTTTGTCCTGGTTTCCATGATATGATCAACCGTCGCCTGTTGTATGAATTTAGTATTGATTTCTCTAGGTTCCAACTTCTTGGCCACATCCCAGGTGTCCAGGAGAGGTGGAAAATATGGTCAAAGCAGTTCCACATTAAATACCGGGTGCAAGCCAAGGAAAGAAGGAATACTTAATTCAAAATCATTTTCACTCACTTCCTTGGTGATGGTGTAAGGCCCATATCAGAGTGGGTGTAAATTCTTATGGGGTCATGTGAGGTTCCCTTTTTGCAAGTGCAACCACACTCTATATCCCACCTAAAACTTGCATGGTACTCAATGTTGATCGTGGCGCTTCTTGTACTTGGCATTGGATTTCTGCACAATATCATGAACTTACTATTGGATGTGTTGGATGTGCTCAACAAATTTGATTTTCCAATCAACCTCAGTCTGAGCATGGGAGGAATCTTCCTATGTAGCTACAGTGGACATAGTTATTTCAATGGAGGAGAATGGTTGGAACCCTAAGCACACATGAAAAAGGTTGTGGCCACTAGAGTTGTGGAGGGATATATTCTAGCTATGTTGAACATAAGGAAAGATTTCATCCCATGTGCCTCGATGTTTGGAATTTTACATCCTTAGGATATGGAAAATCATCATGTTGACTACCTATGTTTGTTCATCAGTCTATGGATGGAAGGTAGTCCACTTGGTTCGCTTAGTGTCGATCATGGACCATACGTTGGAACAAAAAGCGTTTAGGAACCTATTATCTTGATTGGAGATAATAGTGCATGGAAGGCCAAAATGAACCCAGATACGTGTAAATAAGAGTTTGGTAGTGGCCTCAGCTATGATGCTCTTCTAGCAGGGTGCCAAAACTTCCATCTTAGAGAAATGATCAACGACCACGAAGACACAGTCATTCCCATGCTTGGTTGAAGGTAGACCGGACATGTAGTCCATGGAGATGGAATCCCAAGGCATATCTGGAGTAGGTAGAGGGGTGTATAGCCCCTGTTTCTTGATTGCAGGCTTGGAAATGGTGCACAAAGCGAAATATTTGATGTACTTTCAAATGTCTTGTCAAAGATTTGGCCAATAAAATTGATTTTGCAGTACTTCCACTATTTTCTCTACACCAAAATGTCTCGCTGCCCGACTATAATGAGCTTCTGAGATCATCTTTGTGTGATTTCTTGAAGGAACACAAATCTTACTTAGATGGCCTAGCAATCCATCCTAGAGATGAAATTCTGGAACTATTTTTCTTGCCCTCAATGTTTGATAGACAATAGCAGAGTCAGAATCATTATTATATATTTGTGGCGATCTGGATGCCTCATGTCCATAGGAGTTGAGAATTGTGGTTAGTGTTTCCACGAGTGGTCAATTGAGGCAATCTATGACATGGTTGGTGTTAAGAACCAAATATCAAAATAGCATAAAAAGAACCTCATAATAAGTACTCAATGCCTTGAAAAGGATAGAATTTCAGATAATAAGCCTCTTCGAGGGGAAACCTCCTTAAACACCACATAAATTTCCAAATACAAGATGATTCCAAATGAAAAAGTCTCCTTGGTATATATAGGAGACTAGGAAGTACAATTACAACTAATGGACCTAAGCCGACATAAATAAAATAACATTACTAATACAATATGCCCCAATTAAGGGGTAATGTGCCACTATTTAGGGCTTAACATCCCCCTCCCCTTCAGAGAAGTGTTGTCCACAATGCTTGAGTAATTTTGGATGCTTCTGTATAAAAGTGGAATCATCTGAAGTGGAATATTTAGTAGGTCATTTCCTCCACTTAAAGAGATACTCTGAAATGGATCTATTCCTCAGCTGGTGAATTCTTGTGTCAGTGATGGCTTCAAGATCCAATATGATTTTCCCTTCCTCATCAAGTTCTGGAAATACAGTTTGAGATGAGATCTTGTCACCTATAACCTTCTTCAGGAATGAAACATGGAAAACTGGGTGTACTCATGAAGATGCAAGCAACTCCAATTTGTATGCCATAGTACCAATCTTTTGCAACACCTTATAAGGGCCATAGTACTTTAGTGATAATTTATTATCCTTGTTGGATTTCTTGAGGGACATCTATTTTTATGGTTGTAGTCTTAAAAACACCAAATCCCCTACTTCAAAACTTATTTCACTATGATGTTGATCTGCTTGTTGTTCCATGCGATTATGTGCCCTGGTCAAGTTGTCCTTTAAGATTTGGAGAACTTGTTTTTTATGCTCGGTGTGATCTTCCACATCTTGAACCTTAGATTTTTATTTTAGATAAGAAGTGATGGAAGGAGGGTGGTATACATAGAGTGCCATAAATGGTGTCACTTTTGTTGCGGTATGAAAGGAAGTGTTATACCACCATTTTTCCAAGGGTAACCATTTGAACCATTGTGTTTGTTTATCACAGACAAAGCAATGAAGGTAGCCTTCCAGACATTTGTTCACTATTTCAATTTTTCCATTAGATTAAGGATGATAGGATGAGCTATAAGCGAATTGAGTACCCAAACAAGAAAATAATTCTGTCCAAAAATGTCTAGTGATGATGCGATCTCTGTTGCTTACAATAATCTTTAGGCTTCGATGTATCTTTTGAACTGTCTCAATGAATGCGGTGTCAACTATATTGGCTTTGAAGATATGAGAGAGTGCAAAAACGTGTGTGTACTTGGTGATTCTATCAAAAATCACCATGATGACACTCTTTCCTTCAGACTTCGGTAAACCTATGATGAAATCCATGGAATCCATCTCCCAACGCTGACTTGGGATGGCTAATGGTTGTAAAAGACCTGGGGTATTAATTGTTTCCACCTTATTTCGTTGGAAAACTAAACATTCTACCACAAACCTTTGAACATCAGTTTTAAGGCCATCCCCAAAAAATTTATTCTTTACCCTATGGTACGTTTTCAAAAATCCCGAGTGCCCTCCTACGGGAGGGGTGTGCAATTCCAATAGTACCTTTTGTTTGAGTTCAGATTTCTTACATAAATATAAGTGATATTTGTACCATAGTGAATCATTTTTCCATGTAAATATATTTGATGCAATGTAATCCTTCTGCAACCTTTGAATGGGAGTCCATGTGTTTTCATCGTTCTTCCATTCATCCATTGCTTCTATATCCAATTGGGTTGGATGATCGAGATAACATAGAGAAATACCTCAACATCTGTATCCTTTATTGAGAGTGCATCTGCCACAACATTTTACTTCCCTTTTTTATAGATGATTTCAAAATCATAACCCAATATCTTGGTCACCCATTTTTGTTGTTCTTCTAAAGATAATATTTTTTCCAAGAAGTATTTAAGACTATCATGATCTGTTTTGACCTTGAAGTACCTACCTATTAGGGAAGGGTGCCATTTCTTCAATTCATGTAGTATTGCCATAATTTCCTTCTCATAAATGGGTTTGTGTAAGTCCTTTCCCTTGAGTGTCCGAATTTCAAAATCAAGGGGCCTTCTTTCTTGCATTATAACAACACCAATGCCATTTCCCAAGGCATCACATTCCACAATAAAGGATTTTGTGAAGTCCGGTGTGGTCAAGACACGAGCTTTTCAAATCGCCTCTTTAAGTTGTTCAAAAGCTTGAGTTTCCTCTGGAGTCCATGAAAATGCATAATTCTTAGTTAATGTCTATTGGAAGGAGGCCAAATCAGAAAGAAAGTCTTACAGGAGGAAATCGACAGTTGGAAGGAAGAGAAGCACATGCACATGCATAGAAGACCTAAGGACATTAGGGTTAGGGTTTTTGTAATACATTTTAATGGTTGAGGATCCAGAAATA
>JZKD02S1323654.1:556220-566781 GCA_000966675.3 Picea glauca | reverse complement strand
ATCTCTCCGATGGCTGCGATTGGAGTTCCCGGATCAACGAAGCACAGGAAACCCTGACATCCTCTGTCCTTCTGCGTTTAACCAACATGGGCCCCTTCCATGTCATATAATCTTTTGTGCCATCTGTTCTCCTCTTGGCCGTGCGATGAGGCTCACTCCCTTTAGTCCTTTATTATCCTCTGACATATGTCTGCCTCCCCTTTTCTAGTCCATGTGGTCCCTCCCCCCATCTCATCATCCACTCATCTTCCAAGCCCCCTCATCCCCTGCCATGTGTCCCTCTCCCTTCCATGACAACCTTTCGCTACCACACCCATCCTTAGACCCTCTTATCTTCTACCACCTCATCACCTCTCATCTCACCCTCACAGTGTTGATGCCATCACCTCCCTTTCCCCATCCACGTCAAGCGTGCCAGTTCTTCCATGCCTTATCCATCAGACTGTTCAACTGTTTTAGGTGGTAGCGTGAGGGGTCTTCAACTTCCCAGAGGGAAAAGTTGACCAAGGCCATTCCCAATCCCAAGAAAGCAGTTATTATTGTCGTGAAGGTGGTTGAACATCATATTCTCCCATAAATAGAAGGCTAGGAAAGGACCAAGCGTACAAGAAAACTGATAGTCCTTCCTGATGAAGATTGCATCTGTCAAACCAGTACAGGATAGTCAGGAGTCCCATTGTGTCTGTCATAAGTGCACGATCATCCAAAGTCTGCATGCACAGACTGTCAGAAGACATGCAGATGCAAAGTTTTTAATGCAGCTTCTCGTTTCTGTTGCTGTTGTTTTGTTTTGGCTATATGTAGGCATTTTTGTCATTTTGTAAAGGATGGATGGTTGAGCAGAGCTCCCAGTTGTAAAGATTTAATGAAGCATTGATATGCTGGTTATGTATAGACTTTTGAGACTTCTTGCCTTATGAATGCCAATTTCTTTCACATGTTTGTTATACTGTGTTAGAACAGATCGGAATTGGAGGATCCAGTCGAGTTGTGGTTGTTATAGGATGATGTAGGTTGGATCACTGTAGCAGTTATGTTGTTTCTAATCAGTCCTCGTGATTTTCCCAATGCTGAGTGACTTGGAATTGGAGGATCCAGTCAAGTCCCCTTTCAGTTTCTTGAGACCCTGAACCAAGAGGATCTTGCATTCAGAGTCTTTCTTCTGCAAACAGCTGAAATCCTATTGACCAAAGTTGTTTGTTCACCTTTCTCACTAAGTATTCCATCTACTCATCTTTCAATCAACCCACTGGCTGAAGTTAGGTCAAGACCTCCTTCATCCTTTACATGCGAGACCCAGTCCCTGAGTTAGAGTGATATCTCCCCGAGTCTCCATCCATCTGATCATCCATTAAAAACTATCGTGACATAAAACTGATGGGTGTCGGGCTCTGCTCCTGCAAGCAATCCAGGAGTGACTTCCAACACTAACATTTCTGGTGCTGTTGCCGGGGATGAAGTTGAATATTTTCCCTGGGATTGAACGACAATGATCAACTGATTCTTAAGGCACATTAGATATCAAAACTATTGAGATTTCTACTGTGCACCTGGCGACTCCATTGTAACGACTCCACTGTGGTGAATCCATTGTTTCCACATCACTATTTTAGCTGTGACTACTATTAGCACACCTGAAAGCTGACCCTAAGGAGCTTTCTCGAGAAGGTTTCAGCAGCTGCTTTCTCAGCCTGAGAAGCTTCATGGGGTAACGATAATGTTAAGATCTAGCCTTTAATGGTGAACAAGGACCAGACACATTCGAAGCTATGGATATTTCACCTGGCGACTCCATGATTCAAGGATCGATTGGAAACTCCACTGGTTTGATATGGAGAAAATCCTTTCTCGCAAGTTTTCCCCTTTCAATTTTTTTGCTATTCCTGGTTTTCCTAATGTTGTCCCCTCTTAGAATGTATGGGGCGATTATTTGCCCATATTTGGAAAATGTGAAGAGGACAACCCTGCTCAGCACCTCAGTGAGTTTCACGAACTCATGCGTCAGTTGGAGATACATAATGAAGATGTGCATGTTCTCGTTAGCAGGGGACGCACATAGATGGTATCATTCTTTACCCCCTGCTAGCATTTCTTCACTCAGTGAGTTCCATGCAACTTTCTCTGCTTACTGTCAGAAGTTGTATCCCTCTGAGTTGATTTTTTGTAACTGTTGTGAGGGATACTACAACAAATGTATACAATATAGAGTTGTCTCTTACGTAGGCTATGAGGATGATCCTGATGACCTGGATCAGAAATCAGTCATTTCTCTTCCCCATTTTACTACTTCGGGTGAATTTATGGAACTGATAAACTCTATCACTGCAAGACTTGACAGGTGGGAAGCTGAACAATGCGCTGAGGATTTCCCATCCTTTGAAGCAGAGGCCCTTAGCAGCTCTACTGAGGGCGATTATGGAAAAATCTTTCCCACGGGTCCTGTTTATGGTCATTATGAATCTGACCCATGGGAGAGCCAAGAAGAAGAAATCCTCCCAGATATGATTATGTCTAGTGAAGGTTGTGATGATGAGGGCTGTAAGGATAGAAGACTGGGGGAAGAAGATGCTCTGAGTGAACTGATAGAGCAAGCAAAATCTCCCACTGCCCAAGATGGAAGGTTGGAATCTGGGGACAATGGGGAGGATTTTCCAGTCTCAAAGGAAGATGTTCTAGATGGCTCTTTCGAGGAGATTATTGAGGGTTTAGTAAGTGCATTAACATCTGCCCCTGATGAGATTGTTGTCTCAGATCAAAAAGATGAAGTGGTAGTTATGGAAGAGGATTGTTCTCTTTTCCTTCACGAGATCTCCCATGATGTGTTTACATTCGGGGTCGTAACGGAGGAGCGGGAGATAGTTCCACTTCTGCAAGTTAGAGAAGCTCTGTTCCCCCCTGACTTTGATGATTATCTGGAAGAGGAGTAGCAGAACCCCACATCACCTTTTTTTGATCGGAGTAGCCAACCCACTTATGAAAATTACGGATCAGAGTCTGAGCTCGATATGCTGGATTTCCAAGAGCGGGTCGCAGAACCTTGTCCTCTGCTCACTAAGGAAAATTATCACGACAAAATAAGCCATCTCAGTCCTTCAGGAGACACTAAGAAGTATGAGGAAGAGAAGAATTTACCCGGGGGGGCTGTTTATGATGAATACGAATCTAACCTGGGGGAGAGCGAAGAAGAGGAAAAGGAACTAGAGGAACAGTTGAGCACATATTTCATTATGGAGCCAGTCAGCGAGTAGCCACCATCTGAGATCAGTGAGCCCACTTCAGTTATTCACCCGCCTGTGCTTATCAAAGGTATTCATCCGCATGTGAGCAACTCTGTAGCAGAGGAGGTTGCCTGTCACCAATTTTCCGAAATTCGCAACTCATTCTATGACCCTGTCGTCGAATACATGGAGTGGCATGTCCTTTATGCCTTGGAGCCGCCCTATTCCCTATCAACTTCACCTTGTAAGGAGAAGTTGAAGAGTGTAGCCGTTCTGCTGTCATGGTTACACTATCTGTTGGTGATCATCGACAGGAGGAAGGAGCTTCTATCCAGGAAGCTACTTGACTGGCTATGGTGGAAGTCTACTTTCACCTTTTAGGATTGTATATAGATAAGCTCCTTTGAGCATGTATTTTTATTATGTTTTTCGGCTGGTATTTTCAGCAGCAGGATGTTTTGAGCCTGACTCCATAGCCCAACAACAAGGCACTGGATCTACAAAAGAGTCCTTAGAGCATCATAGGGACAACTCTATCCCCCATGGAGCCAAAAGTTAGCGATATTTCTTGTAAAAGGGGGTAAAATGCGAAGAAAGGGGTTAAATACCCACTTACCCTAAGTTTGGGATGCAAATGAGTCTATGTTTAAGTGGAAATCAAATCTGGATGGCAAGGATTCATGCGCCCAGATCAATGGCATGCATAGGATTTCGGAGCCCCCCGCCTTTCTACCTTTAAGCGGAGAGGGGGGGGGGTCCTGAATCGAGGGTGCACCTCTTCAATGGCTCCAATCGAAGAGACCGGATCAACGGCGTGCAGGGTGATTTCGGACCCCCCCTCCCCGCCTTTCTACCTTTAAATGGGGGGGGGGGTCGGTCCAGAATCACGGGCGCATCTCTCCGACGGCTGTGATTGGAGCACCAGGATCAACGGTGCACAGGCAACCCTGACATCCTCCGTCCTTTTGTGTTTAACCAACGTGGGCCCCTTCCCTGTCGTATAATCTTTTGTGTCATCTGTTCTCCTCCTGGCCGTGTGATGAGGCTCACTCCCTTTAGTCCTTTATTATCCTCTGACATATGTCCACCTCCCCTTTTTTCGTCCATGTGGTCCCTCCCCCCATCTCATCATCAACTCACCTTCCGAGCCCCCTCGTCCCCTTCCATGTGTCCCGCTCCCTTCCATGACAGCCTTTTGCTACCGCACCCATCCTTAGACCCTCTTATCTTCTACCACCTCATCACCTCTCATCTCACCCTCACAGTGTTGACGCCATCACCTCCCTTTCCCCTTCCACGTCAAGTGTGTCAGTTCCTCCATGCCTTGTCCATCATATTGTTCAACTGTTCCAGGTGGCAGTGCGAGGGGTCTTCCACATCCCAGAGGGCAGAGTTGACCAAGGCCGTTCCCAATCCCAAGGAAGCAGTTATTATTTCCGTGAAGGTGGTTGAACGTCATCTTCTCCCATTAATAGAAGGCCAGGAAAGGACCAAGCGTACAAGAAGACTAATAGTCCTTCCTGACAAAGATTGCGTCTGTCAAACCACTGCAGGACGGTTAGGAGTCCCATTATGTCTGTCATAAGTGCATGATCATTCAGATTCTGCATGCGCAGAATGTCAGAAGACATGAAGATGCAGAGTTTTTAATGCAACTTCTTGTTTCCACTACTGTTGTTTTGTTTTGGCTATATGTAGGCATTTTTGTCATTTTGTAAAGGATGGATGGTTGAGAAAAGCTCCCGGTTGTAAAGCTTTAATGAAGCACTGATATGCTGGTTATGTATAGACCTTTAAGACTTCTTGCCTTATGAATGCCAGTTTCTTTCACATATTTTTTATACTGTGTTATAACAACTCGGAATTGGAGGATCCAGTCGATTTGTGGTTGTTATAGGATGGTGTAGGTTGGATCACTGTAGCAGTTACGTTGTTTCTAATCAGTCCTCGTGATTTTCCCAACGTTGAGTGACTTGGAATTGGAGGATCCAGTCAAGTCCCCTTTCAGTTTCTTGAGACCCTGAACCAAGAGGATCTTGCATTCAGATTCTTTCTTCTGCAAACTACTGAAAGCCTGTTACCCAAAGTTGTTTGTTCACCTTTCTCACTAAGTCTTCCATCTTCTCATATTTCAATCAAACCACTAGCTGAAGTTAGGTCAAGACCTCCTTCATCCTTTACATGCGAGACCCAGTCCCTGAGTTAGAGTGATATCTCCCCGAGTCCCCATCCATCTGATCATCCATTAAAAACTATCATGACATAAAACTGATGGGTGTTGGGCTCTTCTCCTGCAAGAAATCCAAGAGTGACTTCTGACGCTAACAGATTCAGAGTGACATTTGGTTCTCAAGTATAGTGGTGCTCTGCATAGATACATCCATACTAAAATGGAATTTCTAGACATCTCATCCTTGGGCATGGCCTACCGATATGTCCTCAAAATCGAGTAGAAGCTCAAACAAAAGAAGCGGCAATTTGGGCCTGGGAACTCCTCATAGAGAAAGCCAAGAAAGGGTGACCCCAACCCATAAAACAAAGGACAGATCAAATATGGACAATATCAGGACAACCATTCCAAGCCACAAGAAAATAAGGACACCAGAAAGACAAATATAGATATTGGGAAGTGGTGTGACTTCCATAAGATCCCTTGGCATAACATTGTTGACTGCCGCTCAAAGAAGTCATTGGTGGCCAAAGGGAAAGCCTCTTAATAAGATGCGGGTTCTGACTCTGAGTTAGAACCAAAAAGGGGAAGATGGATCATTAGCATGGAACCTAGTGCTATTGTTGCTACCACCAAGGTCCATCCCGATGAACTAGATGAGCTACAAGAAGAAGAGTGCCTCTTCCGTTCACAGATGTGGGTAAAAGGCACCCCGTTGCACTTCATTGTTGATAGTCGTAGCTAGAAGAACCTCATCTCAACAGAGGTTGTCAAGTGGTTGGCCCTGTGGAAAATGACACACCCGCAACCCTACACCATTGGATGGCTTCACCAAGGAAGTGATATCCACATTAGCCAACAGTGTCAGTTGTTGTACAACATCAAGCCCTTCAAAGACAAGGTATTGTGTGATGTTTATCCTCTCAAAGTTTGTGATGTTCTTTTGGGCCAAACTTATTTATGGAAACGTCATGTTGTATATGAGTCTAGGCCTTGTAGTGTTATTATTACTTTGAACAGGAAATTTTACAGGTTACCCGAGGCAGTCCAAACTAGTGCTATTTCCTTAATCTCTGCTAAGAAATGTAGGAAGGTCATATCTCAGACTGGGAAGTTTGTCTTCTTTGTGATTTTCTCTCAGAATGAGAGAAATATCACAACCACATCCAAGGTATTTGCATTCGACCTCTCCACACAGTAGAAGTAAGTAGATAAGGTCATCGAAGAATACTCAGATATCTTCTCCTCACCTACCGGGGTACCTCTGCACTGTTAGGTCAATCACCCCATTTATATGGCTTCTGACACATTGTTTCCCAATGGGCCAGTATATTGTCTCTCTATTTTAGAGAATGAGGAGATCAAGTGTTAGATCCAATAAATTCTCCACAAGGGACACATTCATCCCATATCATCACCTTGTGGGAGCCCAATCGTGTTGGTACAGAAGAAATATGGAACCTGGCAACTCTGCATTGATTATTGGGCCCTGAATAAAATCACAGTAAGAAACTGGTACCCAATTCCATGAATCGACGATGTCCTTGATCAACCCATGCGGGCTAAATACTTTAGTAGGATTGATCTAAATTTTGGCTACCACCAGGTCCAAATAGAACAAACAAATGTATGGAAGACTGCCTTCAAGTCAAAGGAAGGCCTTTTTGAATGGTTGTTCACCCCCTTTGGTTTGAAAAATGCTCCAGCCACTTTCATGAGGATGATGGATGATATCCTATGACCATTCACCAATACTTTTGTAGTGGTGTATCTAGATGAGATTCTCATTTATAGCAAGTCTTGGGCATAATGCTTGCATCATATTCAGTAGGTTCTGCACACCTTGCGGAAACACAAGCTATACACCAACTTGGAAAAATTTTCCTTCGGCATAGAGAGGGTCCATTACCTAGGCTACATTTTTTATCAACATGGCATACATGTGGATCCAACCAAGATCCAAGTCATCTGTGACTGTCTAGCCCCAACCACACTCATTGAGATTCAGTGCTTCTTGGGCCTTTCCAAATTCTATCACAGTTTCGTGTTGGGATTCTCCCATATTGCATGGGCCCTTAGTCAAATAACCAGGGGTGGTGGTAAGGAAATATTTGTGTGGGGTCATTCCCAACAACAAGCGTTCAATGATTTGAAGCAACGCTTGTGCTCATCCCTAATACTTTCACTACCAGAACTGCAACAACCATTTGATATTGACAGAGATGCTTCAGACTATGATGTGGGTGCCTTTCTCACTCATCAAGGCCACCCCATGACCTATCATAGTGAGACACTATCATATATTGTCTGTAATTACCCTACTTATGACAAAGAATTGTACTCCATTGTGAAATCCTCCTTTTAGTGAAGAAATAGCATTCTTGGGAAAGAGACAGTCATCCATAATGATCATAACCCACTCCATTTCATGCAGATAGAAGGAAAATTACAAAATGACCGCCATCAAAAGTGGTCCACATACTTACAACAATTCCGCCTGAACATCCAGTATAAAACAAGAAGCACCAACTGCATCACTAATTTCGTCAGTAGACTGCCAGTCACGACACTCACCATGGTGCTAGACTCTTGTGGCCATGAGACATTTGGATGGACCCAACTCTATGAGACAAACCCGAAATTCGCCACCACCTACCGAATGTTGGGTGAAAACATAATTGTTTATAATTTCCATCTTCAGGAGGGATTGTTGTGTCATCTGGGCCATATATGCATTCCATCAAGTGAGCAAGTGAATATGATCTAGAAATCCCACTATAGTTGGGTGGTGGGACACTTCAGCGTCAAAAAGACAGTGGCTATGCTACATAAATATTTCTACTGGTCGAAACTTCGATAGGAGGTCGAGAAGTATATCAAGTCCTACTACCTATGCTATTGCCAAATTGACCACTAAGAAACAAGTCCTGTACACCCCTCTTCCTACTCTTTATAGGACATGAATCCATCTCAATGGACTACATGTCGGGTCTCTCATCCGCCAAGCAGGGAAATGACTGTGTTTTGTGGTTGTTGATCACTTTTCTAATATGGCGATTCTAGTTTCCTGCAAGAAGAGCATCACAACAGAAGTCACTATGAAGCTCTTATTTGAACGAGTTTGGGTACATTTTTGAATCCCAAAAACCATTGTCTCAGATCAGGAAAATTGATTTATCATCACATTTTGGTCGAGCCTCTGGTCACTAATGGACACCAAGCTCACTAAATCCATGGTCTTCCATCCCTAGACAGATGGCCAAAACAAGGTTGTAAATCAAATGATCATGCATATCTTGTGCATGTATAATTCCCAAAACCCTCATACATGGGATGAGAGTCTTCCCTATGTCCATCATAGCTACAACTGAGCCCTACATAGCTCAACCGACCATAACCCCTTTTAGGTGGGGTTGGGATTCCAACCATTGGGTCCCATAGATGTCGCACTTCCCCTTGCAATCACCTTGACCGACTCATCTCCTACTCCAACTGAAGTTGAAAAAGCCACCTCGTTCAGTGAGCAGATCCAAGACATCTGCCAATAGGTTCAATATATCCTACAGAAGCCCAATGACAAGTACAAGCAACACCATGATTAACTTTGAGTGCCACATAAGTTTCAGGTGGGAGATAAGGTTCAGTTGCACTTGTAGAAAGAATGCCTTATAGGACCCCATAAAATGATTCTCCCACTCTTTTATGGGTCATACACCATCACCAAGGCTATGGGGGTTAATTCTTTTGAGTTCAACATTCCTCCTTTCCTTGGCCTACACCCAGTGTTCAACGTGGACCTCCTTTCACCTTATTTCCCACCATTATTGTACACCTCATATGTAGCATAATATCTAACAAAAATAGATATGAACCTCGAATGCATACTATAGGAATATAGTGATCATATTATGGACACACAGATCAAGGGTAGTCGACAAAAAATGATCCAATTGTATCGAGTCATCAAGGTAGGGCTACTCCTACACCAAGGCAAGTGGCTCATGCGGGGCCAAATTCAGCAAAAATTTCCTCATATGATGGGGGAACTCAACGCAATGGAGAACATTGCTTCCTAAGGAGGGAAGATTGATCCAGGTGGATATCAGTGGATACTCACCTTTTCCAACTGGCTTAAAACAACTTTCTGGCAATTTTGGTAATTTACTATTTTTAGTAGTTTTTCAGGTCCTAAACTTCCGGAGCCGTTTTGAGGTCGTAAACGACATTTTTTGGGTATGTAGCAATTGAGAGTAATTTTCATGAAATTTTCATCAACAGTAGTAGTCCTTGGATAGATATTTCCAATAGGCTATCATACACCTAAAACAAAGATCGTATGCAAAAGTTATGGCCCCAGGAAGTTGATGTACTGACTTACCCAAATGAGGCCCACATGAATTTAGGTGCTTCATCTCCTAGGGTTAGGTTTTTGGATGTATAGGGGTTTTGACACTCATATTTATTGTAAAAATTCCTTCAAAGCCTCATTGTAATCATCTTCTTGTGAATGAGCGCATTTGTCACATCTCTACTCAGAAATAATCCGCCACCATTCGAGAAAGCTTGTTTTCTGCTGCATTTTATAGTTTCAACTTATTTCCTTATTGAATAGAATTTTTTTTTTACTGTATCTCTTTTATTCTGTGTGAATCATCTGTTAATAATCTTTAGTCATTTCGTTCTACTCATAAAATCTAGATCAAATACAAGGTGAACAGCAAGAAGAGATCCGTAGCCACAAGGGAAGGCTTGGAAAGTGATGAAGAGGAGGTAGAGTATAGTTGGGCTGTGGAGCAAATTGAGGAAATCCTGTGTGCAACATATGAGAGGAAGACAAGGCGTCCAAGAGCGGGAATAGAAGGAAACAATTCTATCCATATTAATGTTATTGTGGAACCCATCAACCCATGTATGACTAACACACCAAAAAGAACACCACCATTTAGACAACAAACAGGAATGTAACAACCCTAGTAGAATATATGTTTAGGAATTATTAAGCAAAAAAAATTAATTAGGGGATTAATTGTCTTAACATGGTTTTAACTAAACAAATATTGGCATAATAATACTAATTAAATATTTATTTATTTATTAATTGTTATAATTTTTGTTAATTAATTACCTATCACATTGAATGAACAGGGTAATAAATTAAAAAAAAAAAAAATAG
>JZKD02S1323654.1:523996-543161 GCA_000966675.3 Picea glauca | reverse complement strand
ATGATGATAATGCATAGAAATGTATGAGTTTGTGTTACAGACTAATATGCAGGTTATGGGCTATGAAATAGCCAAGGGATAATGATGATGAAAGTGGATATCAGGACCACTAACCTAGAAACATTATGGTATGAATATTGTATGTGGAATTTATATCGGTTTGGATGCATTGCTATGATATGTGGAACAGTGCATGATTTTAGGTGATGACACTGCCCAAAACCAAATAAATGATGACAAAACCCCCACCAACACAGTGCCACTGTATATTCCTTTGTAGGGTGTGGACCCTAGTTATGATTAGGAGGGGTGGAGGCATTTCCCACCGTGTATCCTCCGAAACCTGAAGTCATGGGAGGACAATGTTAATTCATGCTCCCTAAGACGTGTGATGATGACTATCAGATGCGTGCTAGGGAAGCTTGGTTGAGATAGTGACACTTCCACTTACGGGTTCTATTTGGAGTTAGGTCAATATAGTTGATGCTCCAATATAGTCTAGCAGAGGAAGGATAGGAATGGAGATGGAAGTAGGTTAGGGAGGAAGGATGAGTAGTAATAGTTGAGAAGGTATGGAGATCTGTCTTGTGGTGGAATTTAATGTTTTCCTTTCAAAAAAAAAGAGAAATGTGTATATATGAATATTCATTATTATGTAACTAAATCACAGTTGTCTAAATAAAATTTGTGAACCAGATAATAGTAATTAAAGAATTTCTCAAACAATTGATAGGTTTGTTGTCTTTTATAAAAGACTAGTCTTGCTAACTGGATTGGATGCATACATAAATTACTAAAGGATGATAGTTTTGATTATTAGTACATGCACGAGACTTGTATGTACTAGCTACACATGCATTTATTGTACATATACACTAGTATGTATGAGTTTTCTTGACTTACTTACTGATAATGTCAGTTAATTTTTATGAATGCGTGAACCATGTTTCTTTTCCCTCGTACCATCAAATACCTTAACTTCGGGATGAAGTTTCCTAAAGGGTGGGTGTATGTAACAACCCTAGTAGAATATATGTTTAAGAATTATTAAGTAAAAAAATTAATTAGGGGATTAATTGTCTTAACATGATTTTAACTAAACAAAGATTGGCATAATAATACTAATTAAATATTTATTAATTAATTAATTGTTATAATTTTGGTTAATTAATTAATTAATTTAATTACCTGTCACATTGAATGAACAGGGTAATAAATTAAAAAAAAAAAGATTAATAAATTATATTGTTTAAATTAAAAAGGTTACGTATACGAAGGGATAAGGGGCATTAATAAATGGATAGGGAACATTAAATAATTGGATAAGGGGCATTAACTATGTGTAGGTAAGGAAGTAAATGGGGTGAAAGGGTGGTGAAGGAGGATATGAGCGGGGGAGGTTTATGAAAGAAGGGGATTATCATTCTACGGGGGGGATTTTTTTTTTGGGAGGGTTCTCTTGGATTGTACAGGGGAGTTGGAGTTCTGTAGTCCAGAAGGCTTAGTATAGGGGGCACTGATTTGCTGGGGGTTTTGGGCACGGGGGCCAGGATATCCATATGGTATCCTAGAGCTAGGTAGTTGTCCTAGTTGGCAGGGTGGAAACTCGGTTTTGGGTAGAGTTGGTTCGTGGCTTCAAGTTGGGCAAGGCAGCAGCAGGAAGGTCAACAAGGAAAGTGGAAAGCGGAGGGTTAGCATCAGACCAAGGTAATTCAAATTAAGTATTTGTTTTATTTTTGTTATGGAATCATCATTCGTTATGATAAATTTATATGCGTATGTGATGAATTTATAAGAAATTAGTGAGTTACTGAAATCAAGTACAAATTATTGTTACAACTATGGAATTAATGGATGTTAAATTAATTCAGTTCCTACAAGGAAGTACATCTACACATGGAACAACAAATGGAGGAGCCAGTTTAGGAACCATTGGTCAATTATCTCACTACACAAAGGTAGTAGTTCAACATTCAGGATGGCAGGGCATGATCCCACCATCAGGTTACCCGAATTAAAAGGAGAAGCGTCAGAGGACCCAGAAAAGCACCTGTTTATCTGTGAGAAGATCAAGGAAGAAAAAAAGATCATAAATGTGAAACTAAACTTGCACAGCTAGAGATTACACTAAGGGATCACACACTGTATATGTATATGATTTTAGCCACAAAAAATCCACCAGGGACAACCAGAACAATTGCGAACATCAAGAAATTGTTGCTAAATGAGTTTTAGAAACCAAGTTCAGAGGACCAATACATGAATGAGATGATAGAAATTAGATAGAAAAAAGGAGAATTTGTATGGGAGATTGACCAGAGATTCAAGTGAATGAACGGAAAGTTGAAATATCTCATGATAGATATGTAGCATAGACACCTTTTCATAAATTCACTACTACCACACTTGAAATATCCATTACGAAAACAAAAGTTTTAGACACAGACATAGGCTCTGCAGGGAGACCTACAACTAGAAGAAAGCCAATATCAGAAGACGAATCAAACGATCGAAGAGATGAAGGAGGACATGAAGAACTTAATGTTCTAGCTAAACCAAAACAAAATTAAGGACAAACAAGAAGTCGTTTGGTGTACCACATGCAGGACAGAAGGACACCATAAGAATGAATGCCCAACATTCACGCAGTATATGGAAATAGGGATGCCAAATCCATTACCAACATGAGGACTATGGTGAAAAATCTGTAAGAAATAGGGTCATGACCCATATCACTACCCAATGATGCAAAAGTACCAAACATTCCCAAAGAGTTCATATTGCAACTTTTCCAAGTCAGTGCGTCATGATGACAAAGATGGTAGAACTATGGACTTAATGAGAGAGAGGACATAAAATGCATATAGGGTGCAAACATAAATGATGACCGAGCAATCCACACCTCATTTTAACCAAGTATAAGCCCCATACAACATTGCACAACCACAGTATAATACTGTGCAACAACCATATAATACCGCGCAGCCACAGTACAACACAACACAACCTCAGTACAATACTGTGCAGTATGATCAAGTTCCTCAGTATAACACACTGTGAGGGGATCAAGCCGGCTATAGAGGTGGAGGATGAGAAAGAGGAGGCTTTGTAAGAGGTATAGGACCAGTGGTATGTCACAACTTTCAACAACCAGAACATTATGCAAGAGAATGTCCACTTCCACTAGCGACTTGTATGTATTGTCGCACATAAGATCATGACATGGAAGAATGTCCTACATTACTAGGGAAGATCTAGGAAAATATGAATAAGAACAACCAAAATGTTCAATGGATTTCAGCTGAAGTAAGGGACGATGAAAGAAATGTCAACATAGTTACACGTGGAGGATCTAAAATAGGAAACAACGCAGTTCGATAAGAGCAGTACAAAATCAGTGGGTGAAGAAGAATTTTGCACCAAGGAAACATTTCAATGCGCAAAACGATAAGGAAACATTTAAGCAAGCCAGGCAAGAATTTATGAAACCTGACATTGCATCAACTTCAACTGCGTAGCAAAACAAGTAACAGAGTACGATATGCCTCCATCATTGTATCACACCAAAGAAATGCAGCCCATGGGACAAGTACAATCAAAGGATTTTTGCAATCATGTTTAAAACTATTGAATGATCCATCCTCTGTCAAAATATTTCAAAATATATTATAAATATGTAGCATAGAGACATATGGAAAACTATAACAAAAAACAATCAACCACTTACATACAAGGAGAAGAACAAGCAGGGAGTTCAGGATGACTGCCAACATCAGAGATTTCAACATGTGATATATCATACTGGATATAGGACCCAAAGTCAATGTATTACCCAAGAATACATGGCAATGTATGGGAGATCCCACATTAGGATATTCACTCGTTCAACTGAAACTAGCTAACGAACACATAGTTCTACCAATTGGGATACTGAAAGGACTGACAATAGACTTGGATGGAGTGTGGACTAAAGCCGATTTTGAAGTGATTAAAATAGTGGATGGCACAACACCATATCCCGCATTGCTCGAATTGGATTGGATGTTTGATAACCAATCCATAATCAATTTAAAGACACAAAAAAGACATTTGAGTCAGGAGAATACAGGGTCATTTTGCCATTAGACCCATCAGAAGGGGATAGGTTTGTAGAGCCTACTTGCTTAGACTTAGAGGAAATCATTCATTTATATAGAACAACTACATGAGATGAGGATTACGTGAACCCAACTATAGATGGGATACTTAGTTGTCATAACACTACTTCATGTGCATCATAATTAGATACAAGTTTAGAGAACTGGCAATAGAGACTACACTAATTTTCCACACGAAGATGCGCAAGAATAGACCGTGTTGTAATATGGGTAGGTACAAATATAAGGGAACCACCGAGTTTCCATGGGCTAAAGGATCTAGAAGCATTTTTAAAACATTATGAAGATGCAGTGTTAGAAAATCAGAGACTTTTAGCACTAGATATAGCACTCAAGGCCACACCTGCAAGATGGTGGGGCACACAGAAAGAAACAATCAAGAAGCACCCATTGACGGAGGTTAGAGGAATTGAATACCAAAAAAAACTAATGGGACGCCGCATTAACCACGCCAACTGGTGACGAGGGAAATCAACAGAAAGTACGAAGGAACTAACGGTTCAATTAAAGCATAATCGCAGTAACATCCCCGACAAGCTTCACACAATACCCATACAAAGCAGGGACATGGGAGCGGAAAGCTTATTACGCAATTGGAAAGGGCACAGAGTGATAAAGCATACACAATAGAGAGTGAAGGTTGCAGAAGCTAATGAGCTCAGTGAATGACAAGTTTTACCACCATGGAACCACCTAAACAAGGAGAACCGAGCTAGACTTCTAGACAACCCCTAGGTAGGACCAGAGTACAATCATAACCATAGGGAAGCGAACAACAACCATATCAGGTGCTAGAAGTCATCAATTTGGACAAAATCTCATCGACAGATACAACACTAACAAGGCTCACACCCGTTAAGGAAGAAACCCAGCAGACAACACCTCTGGGCATGGACATTGATATGCTAGAAGAGGGGTAGGGCCAACAGAATGAGGACACAGAAAGCCAAGTGCAACCCGAAAACCCTATAGAAGCCCCAAGATTTAATGGGATGGCTCCAAACCAGGAAGAAATGGACATGCGAGAAGAATCATAGGAAACCACATCAGAACAACCACAAGAGGGAGCAACGAAAGATGTCACTGGCCAACCAGAAAAATATGTTGAAGAATGAACAATGGAGGTTGGAACCTCGAGCCATCCAACACAGTGAAATGGAAAGGAGACAACACCTAGGTCACCTCGCAGACAACCCGCCACAACAATTGTCTTGCCACACATACGAGAAGGGGTACATGTACCAACAAATTTGTTAGGATATGTATATAAATTGAGGTACTCAGACAATGATGTACAAAAACAAACAAGTTCCCATAGTTTGGTAAGCAAGTATACCTACAGACTTTGGGTATAGGATCCTTTGGGGAACTGATTCATTAACCACTCAAGTGGGAAGCAGGATTGGCCATAGCTGGGATTCTAGGTATGTTGGACCTACACACTTTAGAAGAGGCCAGTATGCAAACAGTTGCGACAAGAAGTTGATGGCGGTCACTCATGGCAGATATCTGTGGTTGGAACAACTTGTCTCAATAGACGTAGAGCTCATCGCAGACATCACAGGGCCACCATCATAGGGAATTGATCCTGTACAGTTCCTTGAGGAAAAAACAAAGTAGAAAGCACTGGTCGAGGAGATGAAGAAGAAATATGAAACTGAAAGGGGGTTGCCCAGAATACTTATCAATTATATTAGTGACATCATGAAAATAATGGCCAAAAAAATTATGGCATGCAAGTTTCTTAGGAAATGTTTCAAGGAGGAAGTCCCGTCCTAGGTTGTCATAGCTGGAACATAGTGTGCAGAGGGCACCACACTCATATGGGCCCCTTGTTTGTTGAAATTTTTCCTAGAAAGGATGAATGGATCTGGGGACATAATTTCATTATTCATGGCTTGATCTAGGTGGATATCGGTGGCCACCCACCTTTTCCAACTGGCTCAAAAACACTTTCTGGAAATTTTGGTAATTTACTGTTTTTAACAGTTTTTCACTTCCAAAGCCATTTTGAGGCCCTAAACAATGTTTTTTGGGGAAAGGGTTTTATGTTGTAGACAAGTGGTTGAATCTACTAGAAGGGTATTTTTCTGTCCACAACTTTTCGAATAGAGAAAATATTACTTTTGCGCTCCTCAAGGTCATTCCCTGTGTCAAATATTGGTGGGAAACTTTCTGTGAGCAAAAGAAAATAGAGGAACCCTCATTATTTACAGTCAAGGCCATCGGGGAATCCTTCAAGGACGCTATTAAGGAACAATACTACCCTGTCGAAAGTTATGACGACTTTTATACCAAATGGACCACACTACGGCAAGAAAGAGACCAAGCAGTGCCATATTTCACAAATATCTTCCATACCGTGCGCACCAAGCTTAGTATCAAAGATTCAAAGGACATATTGTGCTCAAGTATTGCAGTGCTCTGCATAGATACATCTATACTGAAATGGAATTTCTAGACATCTCATCCTTGGGTGCGGCCTACCAATATGCCATCAAAATTGAGTAGAAGCTCAAACAAAAGATGCGACAATTTGGGCCTAGGAACCCGTCACAAAAAAATTCAGGAAAGGGTGGACCCAACCCACAAAACAAAGGAAAGATCAAATATGGATAGTATCAGGACAACCAATCCAAGCTGCAAGCAAAGAAGGATACCGGAAAGACAAAGAAAGATACCTGGAAGTGGTGTGACTTCCATAAGAGCCGTTGGAATAACACTGTTGATTGCCACTCATAGAAGTCGTTGGTGGCTGTAGTGAAAGCCTCATAATCAAATGTGGGTTCTGACTCTAAGCCAGAACCAGAAATGGGAATACAGATCATTGATGTGGAACACAATTCCATTGTTGCTACCACCAAGCTCCATCCTGGTGAACTGGAATAGCCAAAAGAAAGAGACTGCATCTTCTATTCACATATGTGGATAAAAGGCACCCTGATGCACTTCATCGTTGGTAGTGGTAGCCAAAATAACCTCATCTCAGTAGAGGTCATCAAGTGGCTAGCCCTACCAACAACACCACACCCACAACCCTACACCATTGGATGGATCTGCCAAGGAAGCGATCTTCGCATTAGCCAATAGTGTCAATTGTCATATGACATAAAACCCTTTAAAGATGAGGTATTGTGTGAAATTTCTCCTCTCAAATTTTGTGATGTTCTTTTGGGCCAACCTTATTAACACCTAGTGTTATTTCCTTGATCTCTGCTAAGCAATGCAAGAAAGTCATCTCTGAGACGAAGAAGTTTGTCTTCTTCATGATGCGTTCTCAGAGTAAGCAAAATATCACAGCCACATCTAGGGTCTCTACGGCCGAACTCTCCACACAGCAAAAGCAAGTAGATAAGGTCATGGAATAAAACTCAGATATCTTCTCCTCACTTACTGGGGTACCTTTGCACTACCATGTCAATCACCCCATCGATCTGACCCCCGATGCACCACTTCCCAATGGGCCAGTCTATTGTTGCTCTATGTTATAGAATGAGGAGATCAAGCGATAGATCCAAGAACTGCTCCACAAGGGGAACATCCATCCAATCTCATCACCTTGCGGGAGCCCAATCGCACGGGTATAGAAGAAATATGGAACCTGGTGACTTTGCATTCATTACTGGGCTTTGAATAAAATCACAGTCAGAAACTAGTATCTGATTCCCCGAATTGACGACCTCCTCGATCAAATCATGGGGGCCAAATACTTCAGTAAGATTGATCTAAATTTTGGCTACCACCAGGTCCTGATAGAATAGACAGATATATGGAAGATCTCCTTCAAGTCAAAGGAAGGCCTTTTTTAATGGTTGGTCATGCCCTTTGGTTTCACAAATGCTCCAACAAATTTCATGAGGATGATGGATGATATCCTACAACCATTCAAAAATACTTTTGTAGTGGTGTATCTGGATGACATTCTCATTTACAACAAGACTTGGGCCAAGAACTTACAGCATATTCAACAGGTTCTGCACACCCTGTGGTAGCACAAGCTATACGCCAACTTGGAAAAATTCTCATTCGACATGGACAACGTCCATTACCTGGGATACATCATTGATCATCATGGTGTACATGTGGATCCAGACAAGATCCAAGTCATCCATTACTAGCCAGCCCCAACCACACTCAATGAGCTTCAGAGCTTCTTGGGCCTTGCCAATTTCTACCATAGGTTCGTGTTGGGATTCTCCCATATTGCATGGGACCTCACCCAAATAACCAAGGGTGGTGGTAAGGTGAAATTTGCGTGGGGACGATCCCAACAACAAGTGTTTGATGATTTGAAGCAGTGCTTGTGCTCAGCCCCAGTAATTTCACTACCAGACCTACAACAACCCTTTGACATAGAGACGGATGCTTTAGACTATGTTGTGGGTGCCTTTCTCAATCATCATGGCCACCCCATGGACTATCATAGTGAGACACTATCAGATGTTGTATGTATGTACCCTATTTATGACAAAGAAATGTACTCCATTGTGAAAGCCTACCACCAATGGAGACATTAAATTATTGGGAAGGAGACAGTCATCCACACTGATCATAAGCAATTGCAGTTCATGCAGACACAAGGAAAATTGTAGAATGACCACCATCAAAAGTGGTCCAAATACTTGCAACAATTCCACCTCAAAATCAAGTATAAAACATGAAGAATCAATCACATTGTTTATTGCCTCAGGAGACTTCCAATCGTGACACTCACCACGGTGTTAGACTCTTATGGCCATGATACCTCAAGATGGCCCGAACTCTATGAGACATACCCGGACTTCGCCATCGCATACCAAATGTTGGGTGCAAATGTAGTTGTCCATAATTTCCATATTGAGGATGGGTTGTTGTGTCGTCTAGGACATATATTTGTTCCATAAAGAAAGTGAGCGACGTTGATCTGGTAATTCCACTACAGTCATGTGGGAGGACACTTCAGTGTCGAAAAGATAGTGGTGATGCTACATAATCATTTCTACTAGCCGAAACTTCGATAGGAGTTCAGCAAGTATATCAAGTCCTGCACTTCATGTGCTATTGCCAAACCGACCACTAAGAAACAGGTCCTGTACACCCCTCTTCCTACTCCTTACAAGCCATGGTAATCCATCTCAATGGACTACATGCCAGGCCTACCATCCACCAGAATGGGAAATGACTGTGTTTTTGTGGTTTTTTATTGCTTTTCAAAGATGGTGATTCTGGTTTCTTGTAAGAAGAACATCACAGTAGAGGCCACTGCCAAGATCTTCTTTGAACGAGTCTGAGTAAATTTTGGAATCCCACAAACCATTTTCAGAGATCAGGAAAGTTAATTTATCAGCACATTTTGGTCGAGCCTCTAGTCACTGCTAGACACCAAGATCACCAAATCCACGACCTTCCACCCCCAGACAGATGGCCAAAACAAGGTCATAAATTGAATGATTGTGCATATCCTTCACATGTATAATTCAAATCACCTTCGTACATGGGACAAGAGCCTTCCCTATGTCCATCATAGCTACAATCGAGCCCTGCATATCTCAACCAACCACAACCCATTTTAGGTGGGGTTGGGATTCCAACCATAGGGTCCCATAGATGTTGCACTTCCCCTTGTGGTCACCTCAACTGACTCATATCTTGCTCCAAATGAAGATGACAAAGCCACCCGATTCATTGAGAAGATCCAAGACATCTGCCACAGGTTCAGTATATCCTACATAAGTCTAATTACAAGTACAAGCAATGCCATGATCAACATTGGGTGCCACAAAAGTTTTAGGTGGGCGACAAAGTTTGGTTGCACGTGCTGAAAGAACGCCTTACAGGACCTGATCGGAAGCTTCTCCCACTCCGCTATGGTTCATACACCATCACCAAGGCTATTGGGGATAATGATTTTGAGCTCAACATTCCTCATTTTATTGGCATGCACCTAGTGTTCAACGTGGATCTCCTTCACCCTTATTTTCCATCATTATTGGACACCTAAGAAGTAGAAGAGCAACTGACACCAACAGATTTAAACCCTGACTACATACAAGAGGCATCCAATGATCATATTGTGAACACATATCAGGGGCACTCGACAACAAAGGATCCATCTTTATCGAGTTGTCAATGCGGGGCAGCTCCTGCACCAAGCCAAGTGGCACACCTGGGCCAAATTCAATAGAAATTTCCTCATCTTATGGGGGAAATCAATGCAATGGAGACCATTTATTCCTAAGGAGGTAGGATTGATCTAAGTGGATATCGGTGGACACCCACCTTTTCCAACTGGCTCAAAATAGTTTTCTGACAATTTTGGTAATTTACTATTTTTAGCAGTTTTTCACTTTCAAAGTCGTTTTGAGGCCCTAAATGAAGTTTTTTGGGAGAAGCGGGAGAAATATGCAATTTCATTCCATATTTCCCTAAAAATGAATCTCCTCGAAGATACCTTTCCAAAGGTCTATCATATGCCTAAAATAGAGATCGTATGCAAAAGTTACGACCCCGAGAAGTTGATGTAGTAACTTACCCAAATGGGGCCCACATGACTTTTTGTGCTTCATCTCCTATGGTTAGTTTTTTGGATGTCTAGGGTCTTTGACATTCCTGTTTATTGTAAAAATACCTTCAAATCCTCATTGTAATCATATTATTGCGAATGAGCGCAACCGTCACATCTCTTCTCAGATATAAGTCACCACCATTCCAACAAGCTTGTTTTTGCTACATTTTACAGTTTCAACTTATTTCCTTATTGAACAGAAAGCTAGTTTTATTGTATCTCTATTATTTTTTGTTAAGAACATGTTAATAATATGTAGTCATTTCATTTTGCTCATAAAATTTGGATCATGGCTACTCATCCTGATAGCCATTATGTGATGGAAGGAGCCGGAGTACTGATTTTTTGCAATGAGACCCAAACCCTACCATGGAGCGTGATACTTATTGCTTGGATTCACTTTGGACACCAAGAACAAAAAAGAAAATGCAACCATATTCGAAGGATATCTACACGACCTACAAGACACCATCTCCAACACTTGGAGGATAACCCTGAAAGATGTTCCACACTATCAAGGCATAGCCAACTTCAAATCCACTAGAAATGTGATCTGGATCCATGCATGGAAGGACCCTGAAAATCAATGGCTACAACTGCATTACTACATCACAAAGGGGGACATGCAAATGTCCATTAAGGATTGGGAAGATGAATGGAGGACTCGAGTATTCATTAGATAAATACCTGCAGAGATAGAGGAGGAGGAGGTAAGACAAGAACACACACATGATGAGGAGGTAGGGAAGGAACAAACATAGCCTAAGGAGGTAACAGTGCCCAAGAAACCAAGTACATGTTAGAACAAGTCACAACAGAACAAAGGGGGGACATCCAAGATAGGATTCCAGACGGGGAAGAAGAAAAACACACAGGCACCACAGGTACAGTAGAAACAAGTTGAGGACGCACATTGAAATACATCAAGTGCTACTCCATAAGAGCCAGGCCAGACTAAGCAGCCAACCACCTAGAAGCACGTAAGAAGACGAAGGCACATAAAACACCTCCAGAATAGACGATCATAGAGGATGATGCAGACATGGTGGCCCAAATGATCCAAGATCATACATTTGAGGATTTTGAGAATGTTGCGTGCTAAAGGGACATAATTGAAGAATATTTGGCATACATGCGACAACTCCTCAAGAAGATTGGGGAAGCGCAGGAAGCCAACAACAGTGTAGAAATGGGCCCGTTAGCATCACAAATAGGAGGATAACTTAGAGAAAGTGAGCAATATGAAATGCAGACGACAACACATCCAAGCTCAAAATTTCACATCACACCCATCATGTTGCGCATGGACGCGATCATGGGGTAGACAACCCTAAAATAATTTTCTTAACTACGGTTAGTATTTTCACAGATACCAACCAAGGCCTTTTATAAACTACAGGTCATCATTACACAGGAGGTACAATATCATGCACGCATGGAGAAAACAGAATTGCAACAGACAAAGGATGATCAGGATAGGTTGCAATTGTTACTTGAGCAGGACAAGCTCGAGACCAAATATCAGAAGGAACGCGTGAAGGGACTGGAGCAGAAAGTGGTCATAGCCTACGATAAGATCCCAAACAATGCACAAATGGATGACCTCACGATGACATGCAAGATTGATCAGATTGTGTAGACAATCAATCAATACCCACAGGAGATCGAGAATCTTCAGGAGCATCTCACACCTACTACTCCACCAGAGGTGAGGGAGAAAATGAAACAAGAGGCAACAATGCAGATGCAAGAGATAGAACAACAATTCCATGTGTCGGGCAACTTGTTTGAGAAAGCAACGCAGCTCTGGACGAAGTTGGAAGAGGATCAACAGGTTTAGTAGTGGGACCAAGAAGGAGAAATGATAAGCACATCTATCCAAGACCTCAAGGAGAGGAAAAAGACAATGTCAATCAAGGAGTGTTTCAAATGGGCACAAGACATGAAGAAACTACAGGCATAACTCATAACTCTGCCAACACATAAAAAGGAGAGCCAAGCTCAAATGGAACCACTCCAGGAGCGAGAAGCAGAGGTCATTACGTAGGAAGATGAAGCCAAAACATACATAGCACAAACCCAAGAAGAATGCACAAGGATGGTTAGTGACGAGATTGTAGTGAATATATTGGACGCACTCAAGGAGAAGACCTTGCAAGCCCAAACACAAGAAACAAATCTCATGGAGAAGTTCCAAGTGATCACAAGGTATATCGATGAAGCACAGAGGGGTTAGGTGGCTTGGGATAAGCCACATGTCAGTGTTGGGGGCCTATTGGAAGCAGGAAAAATCAGAAAGAAAGGCTATTTTGGGAAGAAAGGCATGCACGAGGAAACCGACAGCTGGAAGGAAAGGCAGCACATGCGCATTCATGGAAGACCTAATGATGTTAGGGTTAGGTCTTTTGTAATATATTGTAATGCATGATGAGCCAAAAATGTATATATATAGATACCTAGGAGGTCTAGGGAGGCAGTAGTTGTCCATTATAAAAAAATACAGAGGTCAGTTTTAGACAGTCTGAAGAGACAACAAAGGAGTCTTGTTTTTGATAACTATATTTTAATATGATAATTTAGATTAATGTGGTGAGAGTTTTGTTTTTCATATTTTTTCATAAGTTGTTGTAAGTTGTTGAGATGAAGAGGGGTCAGGAGGGTGGATCTTGAGGGTTATATCACAGGTTGAGGAGCCTGGTGTGATCTATTCGATCGCATAATATATCTCGACCCGACTGAGGATGACTTGTAAAGTGCACGTCGCCTTAGTTTTGGAACTACCATAATAGAAGAGCTTGAGAGCTAGATATTTATGTACGTATCCTGGGGGGGTGAACCATGGTAAAAACTATGTTATGTGATTGAATTCTTATGTCTCTTTTACTGTTTATAAGTAGATGTTAGCATGATGAATGAATGAGCTAATGAGTTGATTACATTACATGCATAGTTTCGAATGAAAATATAATTCTTTAATAAATTAGATAGAACTCTCAATAGACACTCTGAGATATCGATTCAATCTTGGACTACAAACACCTGAGTATTGCAGTCACCCATTAATACTATCTTGGGTGAGACTGCACAATGCACTCCGTGTGTCACGTTTCCTTCTAGTTTACCGGGAGGGCCGATAGTTTTAGAGGCTTTGCAAGAAACCCAACATACTTGAACCTGGGTCAATCATGTTAAAGGTGCTTCTATTCTTTCACAGTTTCGAACAAACTTGTGGCAGTAACCTGTCAAACCCAAAAATCCTCTAAGATTCTTCAATGTTTTGGGAATTGACTAGTCCATCATGGCATTAATCTTGTTAGGGTCTACCTTCACACCTTAATGAGATACAATATGACCCAAATACTCTACCTCCTTCACCCCAAAGAAAAATTAGGATGGTTTGGCATATAGTTGTTTCTCCTTTAGTAGTTGTATCACCTTGTCAGCATGTCGCAAATGATACTTCCAAGACTTGCTATAGATTAGTCTATCATCAAAAAATACTAACACACATTTTATAAGGAAGGGATTGAAAATGGAATTCATCAACCCTTGGAATGTGGAAGGTGCATTTGTAAGGCCAAAAGGCATGACAAAAAGATCATAATGGCCTTCATGAGTTGGAAATGTTTTTTTGGGGATATCATATTCCTTCATTCTAATTTTATGATACCTTGAATGGAGATCCAACTTTGTGAAATAGATTGCTCCATGTAGTTCATCTAAAAATTCATCAATGACGGGAATGGGAAACTTATCTCTAATAGTGATCTTGTTGAACTCTCTATAATTTGGACACATATTCCATGAGCCATCTTTCTTGAGTACAATTACCACCGGTGAAGAGTAAGAACTTTGGCTAGGTCTAATAATGCCAACCTCTAACACTTCTTCAACCATATGCTCAATTTCACTCTTCTAGGAATAAGGGTATCTTTAAGGCCTGAAGTTAGGAGTAACAGTCCTAGGAATTAGGTGAATAGCATGATCATAATTTCGAGTGGGTGGAAAAAAATTGGGAATATATTAAAATACTTTGGAATTCTTATCAATGATCCCTTGTATATGTAGGGGAATATATGTCTTAGATGTTTGAAAATATAGTGAGCATATCTTTGCAATTACACCCTGATGCTCATTTTTCAATAATTTTGTCATGACATTAGAGCTTATCACCTTACTGGGTTTCCCTGTGATACCCCTTAACTCAATTTCTTTTCCTTCCAACAAAATTTTCATGAAAAGTTCTTGAAAATTAAAATCCAATGTTCCTAATTATTGTAACCATTGGATTCCTATTACAACATCGACACCACCCATGGGTATAGAAATAATTGGAATATTTATTACATATTCCCCCATAGTAAGATTGGTATTATTGCATTTTCCTGAGCAATTGATGGTTCATCCTTCTGCAATCATTACTTGAAACTATAGCACTGGATATACAAAGCAATTGAGAGCTTTGGCTAATTTATAGTGAATGAAATTATGAGTACTACCAGAATCAATTAGGACTGTTACCTTTTTCTTTTTGATATATCCTTCAATATTGAGGGTTTGAGGAGTGCTAATTCCATCCAATACATTACATGATATTGTGGGAGTCAACTCTTCAGAAGAAATCGCTTCTACATTTTCATCTTGAGATGGTTCTTGTTCGTGTTCTTGTTCTTGTTCCTCTTCATAATCTATGTAGAATAATTTATTCTCACCACACTTATGTCCCTTACTAGTTGTCACAATTAAAGTATAAACCTTTTTTCTTACCTTTCCTCCAATTGTTGAGGTGTCAACCTTGTAGGTTGAGGTGTTTTAGAAGAAGGAACATTATTCTCTCGATATATGTTCGGAGTGGTCCTTCTAGTAGCCATAGCCATATTTTTTTTTTCAACATTTCTTGCCACCCTGAATGCATTCTCCAATTATTTGGGTTCCCAAAGGTGAACCTCATGTTGAATGTTATCCTTTAAAGTTCCTATAAATACATCAATCAGGTGCTCATATGGAATATTTTTTACCTTTATATTCAGCCTTTGGAAGTTCTCAATGTGGTCTGCAACTGAACCCTTTTTCTTGAGATTTATCAATTGGATAAATAAGGTATTTCTCCTTGTATCCCCATAGTGTTCTATCATTTCTTCCATGAAAATTGTCTAAGTGACGAGTGATTTGTGAGAAAAAAGCCATTGATACCACACAAATTGATTTGGTTCTAAATATAAAGAAGAAATTTGTACCTTTTGTGTATGTGGCACATCATGTAGATCAAATAATTTCTCCATATAAAGTATCCACGTAATTGGATCCTTTCCATCAAACTTCTTCATTTCAGTCTTAGGAAAGTGGTTGGTCTTCAACCCAAAGTTGGATTTTCTCCATTCTTGATTCATCTTCCATGTGTCCTCATTATGAATTTCATGGGATACATTTTCAGTTTCAGGTGTTCTCTCTATTAGGATTTTTTCCAATCCTTCCATGATCTCCCTTTTTAAACCAACCATATTAGTATTTATTGCCTCCAACTTAGCTTCAGTTGAATCTATCATCCCTTACAGTTCATCTTTTTTTACTATGTTCTTTTGTAAATCATTTATGTCCCTGTGCATTTATTCACCTTCATCAAGAGTCAAAGTAGGAATGTCAGAAGGATTAGTTGGTGTAGAAGTTCCCTTTTTTGGTGGTATGTTGTCCAAGTATCACTTTTAAACCTTGATTTCGAGGTGGTTCTACTAGATGATATTTATTCTTTTGTATCTCCAAAATTTTGGCCCTTCTGGGTCTGAAAATTTCTTTTTGTAGTTCTATGATATTTCTTCTCTGCAATGCCACAGGTATGATCAAAATTATATGTGCCAAGTGGAAGTTATGGTAAATTCCCCACAACTTGCTGAGTTTTTTCCCTTGTAGAAGAGAGTACTTATAAAGCATTCCAAGATGACAATATATGATATTTGATTCTGAAACTTGTACCAAAAATACAACCGATTTTCCACTGTCCAATGCAACTGATCTAACTTAATTTGGATACTTAATGAATAATATATCATTGTCTTACCTGGAAGACCTGTTTGAGACTATTTAATATGACTATTCATATACCCTATCTTTCACAGTGTGTATCTACAAAACTAGGATGACCCAGAAGGTGAAATTTTTATCACAACTACCTAGATAATTCATGAATATCCTATAGATTTCATGGTCTAAAATGTTACATAAAACATTTTATAGAGAAACTTTTGTGATGACTAAATTCAGGATGATTCAAGAACCCTATCTTACACAAGCTATATATTCGAAAGTATAAGGCCTCGGGAGCTGAAATTCGAATCCTGTATACCTTGAATTGTCTGATAAATATACTCCAATGGATTCCTTTTGAAACATTGAATAAACAAAGTTATAGAGAAAATTCCAGGGTGTCTCGGATGTAGAAACCCCAAGACCTTGAGCTCTGATTCCAAATGTTAAGAACCAAATATAAAAATAGCATAAAAAGAACCTCAAAATAAGTACTCAATGCCTTGAAAAAGATATAATTTCAGATAATAAGCCTCTTCAAGGGGGAAACCTCCTTAAACACCACATAAATTTCCAAATACATGATGACTCCAAATTAAAAGGTCTCCTTTGTATATATAGGAGACTAGTAGGTGCAATTACAACTAATGGACCCAAGTCGACATAAATAAAATAAAATTCTAATGTAATATGCCCCAATTAAGGGGTAATGTGACACTATTTAGGGCTTAACAATTGGTGCTACCCTTGTTGTACTTGATATTCAAGTGGAATTATTGCATGTACATGGACCACTTTTGATGGCGGTTATTCTGTAATGTTCCATGTGTCCGCATGAATTGTAGATGCTTATGATCAATGTGGATGATTGTTTCCTTTCGTAGAATGTAATGCTTCCACTATCGACATGCTTGCATAATGGAGTACATATATTTTTCATAGGTGGGGTATATGCGAACAATATCAGATAGATTTTCGCTATGATAGGCTACATGATGCCCATGTTGATTGAGGAATGCACCGATAGAATAATCTAAAACATCTGTCTCAATATCAAATGGTTGTTGGTAGAATAAGGATTGGTGCTAAATAGAGCTGGGATTTCAAATCCTCCAATGCTTTTTGTTGGGGCGCAGAACACACAAAATTGGCCTTCTCTCCACCCTTGGTCACTTGACTTAGGGCCCAAGAAATATGAGAGAACCCCACCAAAAATTGGTAGTAGAAGTTGGCGAAGCCCAAGAAGCTGCGAAGCTTGGTCATTGTCTTCAAGGTCATCCAATTACGGATGACTTAAATCTTGGTTGGCTCCACTGCCATCATTTATCGATTGTACATATCGATATTTGTGGATGATGCAGAAGACTTGGATGGATCTTGATTCTCCCATTCTTTATCTACTACAATGATCCTCTTAGACCAAATGCAAGTATTTAAAAGTAATGACTCTTTATATTTTAAATCATATTGATTTATTATTTTAATTCTTTACACATTTACAAAAGAAAATAGTTAATTTTAATATTGTTTTATATTATATTATTTCTAATATACTCTTATTTATTATATGGAAAATTGGTTTGTAACATTCTCCCTTCTCCCTTCTTTTGAATTGTTGATTATTCTCTCTTTTAAATGATTGATGCTCACAACAACTTTAACCTATTATCCTCTCCTCTCCTTTCAACTTTAACCTATTATCCCTTCCTCTCCTCTCAATAGTTTGGTATCCCCTCATTTAAATTGTTTATTTAGACCAAAATCCACTAACCCAAACGAATGTAATGAATCCTTATTTTAAATTATATTGTTTTATTATTTTAATACTTACACATTTAAAAAGAAAAATAATTAGTTTTAATATTTTTTATATTATATTATTTTCAACATATTCTCTTCTTTAACACATGGAAAATTGGTTTGTGACATTCTCACTTCCTTTGAATTGTTGATTCTCCCCTCTTTTGAATTATTGAGATTTGACTTTCAATCCTTTGAACTTTAAATCCTCTTCTTTAAGAGCTTTAACAAAAAAATTAAGTATGAAATCAAAATTATTTTTATTAAATGTTTTTATAAAGCAATAAATCTTTTATCTTTTATTAAAATATTAAAGTTGATAAAATAATCAACAATTAATAAATTAATAACTTTAATATATGGTTTAACAAAATTCAATAATAATATATTGTCCACTTCCTTTGAATTGTTGATTCTCCCCTCTTTTGAATTATTGAGATTTGACTTTCAATCCTTTGAACTTTAAATCCTCTTTTTTAAGAGCTTTAACAAAAAAAATAAGTATAAAATTAAAGATTATTTTTATTATATGTTTTTATAAAGTAATAAATCTCTTATCTTTTATTAAAATATTAAAGTTGATAAAACAATCAATAGTTAATAAATTAATAATTTTAATATATGGTTTAACAAAATTCAATAA
>JZKD02S1323654.1:483003-503636 GCA_000966675.3 Picea glauca | reverse complement strand
CTCCCTTCCCTATCTATACCCACTTCCTCTCTCTCTCTCTCTCTACCCCCCTCTTTGTCTCCCTCTCTCACTCTCTCTCCAACCCCCTCTTTATCTTCCTCTCTCTCTCCCTTTCACACTCTCTCACACAAAATCTCTCTACTTCCCCTCTTTATCTTCCTCTCATTCCCTCTCACACTATCACACACTGTTTCTAGGCCCCCTATCTATATTCCTCTCTCTCCCTCTCACACTCTCACACACTCTAGCAATTTTGGTACATCACAAGGAAAGGCATGAAAAGGAAAGACATGGTTGTTACCTAGATATGTCGAGACATATACCTAGACATGACAAGGAATGGAAAGACCTATACCTAGACATGGAAAGGCATGGAAAGACATAGACTTAGACCTAGACATGGCGAGACCTAGACATGGAAAGTCATAACAAGATCTAGACATGGCAAGGCATGGAAATACCTAGACCTAGACCTAGGCCTTGATATAGACCAAGACCTATGACTTGATCTAGACCTAGACCTAGACCATGACCATGACCATGACCATGACCTATACCATGACCTAGACCACTGCAAAGGGTGTACCAAAATGGAATGGATAATCATATATCATAGTTGAGTTGGTACCTAAATGGAATGGATAGCCATATATCAGTTTTGAGTTTAAATTATTTCATTTGTATAAATAAAGTTTGTAAAATATTCTCATCAAATAAATCATAATGCCAAAAATAAGGAGACCCTCCATGACTTGTTTCTTCTCCTTTATATTTCATCATCTTTAACCTACATACAAATCTTGATTAATACACTCACATAGAAAATATTACTTTGTAGATTAGATGAAACCAAATCTTTTACCTACTCTACTATGCTATGTTGGCCTTAAGGAAACTAATATCAGAAAATAAAAAAAATACCAAATCTACTATTAAACCATGACCTAGACCATGACCTAGACATGGCAAGACCCAGACCTAGACCTAGATTGATCTAGATTATTTGAGAATGATATGAAGGAATAAATATAATAGATATATAAAAAGGAAATACAAACATATATGACACAAAACACAATAATAAAATGAAACTCAGATTCTATTAATGATTTCTTGAAAACACAAAAGACTGTAAAATGCAAAATCACACAAGCTAGCTAGAATGGTGGTATCTTATCTCTAAGAAGAGATGTGTCAGCTACCCTAATTTGAAAGATGTTAATTACAATGAGGATCAAAAATATTTTTTAACATAAATCATTTAATTAAGAAAACCCTAAACATCCAAAGCCCTAACCCCGATAGATGAAATGCCAAAATGTTTGTGGGCCCCAATGGGGGTAGTTGATATGTCAACTTTCCAAGGGTGTAACTTTTTCATACGATCTTTGTTTGGGGTGCTCGATACCTTGTCAGAAAGGTATAACTGAGGAGTACACATTCTTTTTGTCCTAGACCATGCCTATGGATATTGTCTGCGCGTTGTCGTTCCCAGAAAACGTTGTTTAAGGCCTTAAAATGGCCCCAAAAGTTCAGGACCTGAAAAAGTGTAAAAGAATGCCAAAATGGAAAATTTTTCTTCGAGTCATTAGACTAGGTGGGTGGCCACCAATGTCCACCTGGATCATTCCTCCCCCCTTAGGAGGCAACGGTTTCCATTGCGTCAAGTTCCTCCATGAGATGGGGAAACTTCTATTGAATCTTACTCATGGTGAGCCATTTTCCCTAATGAAGAAACTACCCTTCTTTGACAAACTAATAGAATTGGATGCTCTTTTTGTTGATTAAATGGGTTGTTTTTCATTGATTTCAACCCTTGAATAAAGTCTGGTAGCGAATTTTGGTAGCACAAAGGTTTGGGTAATGGACCCAAGTTTGTTTGATGAATGATGGTATGTGTTTTGATATATTTGCAGTTAAGACTATTCTAAATGGGTAGTACATGCCATGCCATTTTTGGTGGTATGTGGAACGTCACATAACTCCTCACGGTTAGAGATTTATGGCCATGTGAAGTTGGAGAACCCTCATGAGTCATTTAGAAGCTCCAAAAGGTCAAAGTAGTCAAAGTGGTTGCAAAGAAGAAATTATTTAAATAATAAAATGAAGTGATGAGTGTACTATAAGTCAAAGTGGATACAAAATAAATTATTTAAATAATAAAGTTAATGGAGAAATTACTAAGTGGACAAGTGGTTAGAAGTGGGTTAGCCCTAAAATAAGGAAAGTGGGTTAAAATTGTTAGAAGGTAGTTTAAATAATAAAGTGAAGTGATGAGTGTACTATAAGTCAAAGTGGATACAATTTTTTTTATTTAAATAATAAATTTAATGGAGAAATTACTAAGTGGACAAGTGGTTAGAAGTGGGTTAACCCTAAAATAAGGAAAGTAGGTTAAGATGGTTAAAAGGTAACCCCTTGAGGAAGCTACATGAAAGTGTAAATAAGAGGAAAGCCTCTCTCATTTTAAACACACTTGAGCATATTGAATATCTACTAATGACTTAGGTAACCAAAGTATATATAAGCCGAATTTTAGAGGGAAGGTGAAGTAAAGAAGGCCGAAATTCAAGGGAGGATAAATTATTTTGATGATGTTTTTTGAGTTATGTTATTTACAGGTCATCTCACCATTTTCATAATAATTTTTTTTCTAGAATGATTCATACTGTGAAACTGAGAGGACAATGAGGAAACATATCCAAGTATATTTGATAAAAATTTCATCTTGTGGGTTGTTGTATTTTTGGACTTATATTCCGTGGAAAATAGGGTTTGTGACTAGTCTTGAAACTAGTCTAAAACAAGTGTTTCGGGTAAAAACACCATAATTTATTCATAACAGATCCAAATTCAGTAATACCAAATATATTGGTTAGAGTATAGTATGTATTATTTCCTGTACCGTTTTTAGATCCATACAAAAAATATTCCATGTGGGGAACTCTCTATAAATTCGCTCTCTAGAATAAGCCAAAATTCGACAAGGTATGCCATTTTTTCTATAATGCCTTCTCTAAGGGGTTCCAAGTACTGAAATGTGGAGGAATTGTATAAAAGGAACTTAAGAAAATTGTTTACTATTTTCAGATATTTATTCATTACAGGTACACAATTATGATTATTTCAAGTTATGGTTGTTGAATAATCCAAAATTAGTCATGTGAGACTAAAGTAAAGTTTGATGAAAATGCTAGTCTCTTGTTGTTAAATTTAAGGAAGGTTTGCATGTATGCGATCATATACACCAGGTCTATTATAGAGTTACAAATCATATTTGGATGATGAAATTGATGAGGGATTTTGGTTGAGGTACATGTTGGGTACCTAGTTGAGACAAGTAGTTGATGATTTGGCACATACATGAGGTCTATAGTTGATGATGTTGGTACATCTTGATAAGTCATAGTTTATGTGTATTTGATGCATGAATGGTACATATTTGGTGAATAGTTGATGCACTCATTGATGGTACTGGTTGAGGTATAGGATGGTGCATGGTTGATGCACTTGTTTATGGTAAATGTTGATTATAGGTTGTTTGGATAGGTTATTGTGACGGGTTATTTGTATAGGTTTTGTGCATGGTTGATGCATTTGTTTATGGCACAGGTTGAGGTATATGTTGGCATGGGTTATTGGTACAGGTTTGTTGGCATGTTTTTCAGACAGAGGCATAGTATGCATGTTTGTCATTGATGTCAAAGATCAAGACCAGTAGCGCAACGATGATCGCATGAAAAGATCAGAAGAAAAAAATCAAAGAGTCAAGGAAGCAACTCACGACAAGAACGATGAAATTGTGAAATGCGAAACCACGAAATTTTGAGGTTTCAGATACCGAGAGTTGGAGGTGTCAAGGAAACTCATGACAAGAATGTCGAGACGGTGAAATGTGAAATGCTGAAATACGTTGATCTGACTCCATTTCGGAGTTTTGGATACCGGGAGTTGGAGGTGTCAAGCACACTCACGACAAGAATGTCGAAATGACGAAATGAAAAATGATGAAATACGTTGATCTGACTCCATTTCAGAGTTTCGGATACCGAGAGTTGGAGGTTTCAAGGACACTCACAACAAGAATGATGAAATGACGAAATGCAAAACGTCGAAATACGTTGATCTAACTCCATTTCGGAGTTTCAGATACCGGGAGTTGGAGGTGTCAATAACAATCACGACAAGAATTCTGAAATCGTGAAATGTGGAACCACGACTTAATCTGAGTCGTCAATCAAAGGGACATCGTGGACCGTTGATCTGACTCCATTTCAGAGTTTCAGATACCGAGATATTTGAGGTGTCTAAACACTTCATCAAAGAAATGCTGAAACGTCAAAGTGCGAAACGCCCAAATACCTTCCGATCATTTCAGGGTTTCTGACTTGGAGTGTTGAGATACTTCTCCACAGGAATGCCAAAATGTAGGAATGTCGAAATGCGAAATCGCGAAATCACTTTATGGATAAATTCTTGGTCACAACTGTGGGCATGTGATTGAAGGAGCTTGCAAGTTTCAAGGCTCCATTTTGTAATCGGGAGTTGGAAGAGTCAGAGTGACTCGCAACAAATTCACGAAACGTGAAATTGTGAAATGCAGTTTTGAATAAGGATGTATTCATAGCCAGTGGTCACATCTGTGGACGATGAAGGAAGGAGCTAGTGAAACCAAGCTCCATTTCAAAGATCGTGACTTGGAGAGTCGAGATGCCTCATCCCCAGATTCACAAAATGAGAGTCACAAAAGCACCTTCTGAACAGGCATCTGGTCACCGCCTGAGGCCACATGTGAAAGGAAAGGTGAAAGGTGCCAAATGCACAAGGCTCAATAGGTTCACAGTGTAACTGCTAGAAACGACTGATGGTTTCTGCCAGAGGACTCAAAGAGACTTCAGGGTGATCGCCAGAGAAGATGAAGAGTCTCGAGGCATCTTCCAGTGGAATGAAGACTATTCATAGAGGCTATTGATAGATGTAAGACTGTTGGGGCCTGGAACTGCAATAGAGGGAATGAGCTCAATTGTGACAGAGAAGATGAAGAATCTCGACTGCTGGAGAGGCTAAGGAATCTTGGCATAACACCCAGTGATGATGGACGCATGGTTTTAACTGCCAGAGAAGCTGAAGAGTTGCAATAATGATTAGGCAGAGCACTTGACATGGGGAGAGAATGCAAAAGAATTGTGAATAGAGGATGCAGAATATGCACAGAGAGAATAAAGATGCATAATAGAGAAGAGATTGGGGGCTGTTGAGAGTGATTCGAGTGTGTAGAAGGAGGCAGAGTGCAGCAACTGAAATGCACAGAAGAGGAATGGTGCATAGAAGAGACATGGCGCACAGAGCATGAAAGGCAAAAGAACATAAAGCGTAAGGAAGGGGTGCAGAAAGACATTGATGCAGGTAGAGCAGAGCGGTGTAGAAGAACAATGATGAGACCAGTAAGCCATTGATAAATATTGTATCACTGTGATAAATTTATATATAGCAAACTTTATATTTTAGGGTGGTAGGGAGATTCTAGGGAGGACTGTTGTCCTCAGAGGTTCAAGTGGGTTCTTGAACACAAGGAGTTGTAGCTTCCATCTAGTTGCAGCTAGAGAAACCAGGGTGGCAGGGTGGTGCAAGGGAGAACTGTTGTTCTTTGTTTTACAGGTTGGTGCCTGTCTGACTGGAAGTTGGTGCTTCCATCCAGTAGGTTCTGGAACACTTAGGGAGTTGTTGCTTCCTTCAAGTGGGTGCTAGAGAAACCAGGGAGTTGGTGCTTCCTTCTAGTGGGTGTTAGAGAAACCAGGGAGTTAGTGCTTCCTTCTAGTGGGTGCTAGAGAAACCAGGGAGTTGGTGCTTCCTTCTAGTAGGTGCTAGAGAAAACAGAGAGTTGGTGCTCTCAATAAGTTGTAGCTTGCAAAACAAAGGTTGTAGCCTCACAATGAGTTGGAGCTCATAGATATGATAATGTACAGAATGTAAATATTACTTATCATATCAAGAAGAAGAGGTTTTTACCCTTTATGGGTTTCCTCAGGAAATATTTGTCTCTGTATATTTCATATGTGTGACTGATGTCAAATGTTCTATTTCTTACTTCTCAGCATTATTGTGATTTTCATTGAGTGCTCTATAAAGAGTTTAAAATAAGCATAATTGTTTAAGCACGGTAACAACTAATTCACCCCCCCCCCCTCTCAGTTCTCCAACAAGGTTGTTATAGGTTGATTACAGGTTGATTGGTACAGGTTTACAACAGTGTATCTCCCAGTGATAGTATGACAATAGTTCCATCATTCTACTTCTATGTCAGGGTGGTTGGACGAGGCAAGAACAAGTGGTTGTAGCCACCTTCCAGTTATATTCAGAGAACATAGGGGGTTGTAGCCTTCTTTTGGTTGTATCTAGAGAATTGGGGAGTTGGATCTTCCCTCAGGTTGTATCCTGAGAAACGAGGGGGTTGTAGCCTCCTTCTGGTTCTAGCAAAATAATTGAGGAGTTGGATATTCCTTTAGTTTGTATCCTGAGAAACTAGGGTGTTGGAGCCTCCTTCGAGTTACAACTGGAAAAAAAGGGAAGATGGTGCTTTCAATGAATGTAATTCTTAAAGAGATATAACAAAATTCGTTATGTGGTTTTCTCCCGCTTTGAGTTTCCACGTAAAAACATTGGTGTACTGTGTATGTCTATGATTTCTCATTTGTTCATTGTTTATTTACTCTTCAACTATTGGATGATAATGTTACATTGATATAACACTTGCATTTTGTGGTTAAAAAAGATAATTTCTCTATTATTGATTCACCCCCTCTCTTAGTAATCCAACAATTGGTATCAGAGTCAGTTCCTTAAAGAATCAATTTAACCATTGAAAGGTAGATCATGGAGAGAAACAACATGGATAAACATGGAATACCACAGTTTGATGGAAAAAAGTATGCATTCTGGAGCAGAAGGATGAAAACATATATAAAGGCATAGGGATTTGAAATTTTGCAATCTATAATAGATTGATACAAAGAACCAACAGTTCTGCCAACAAGTGAAAGAGCAATAAAAATCGGTCAAAATAGTTCCAAATCCACAAATTCAGTTCTGAATGGTCTGGGTGAATTGGTATACACCAAATTTATGCATTGTAAATCCACTAAAGAGATTTGGGACAAACTTAAAAATATTTATGAAGGAGATTCAAAAGTCAAAGCAACAAAGCTTCAAACTTACAAAGGTCAGTTCAAACAACTAAATATCAAGGAAGATGAGAATATTGCAACTTAGTTCTTATGAATCGATGAAATAGTAAATGCAATCATAGGATTGGGAGAAGAAATTAAAGAATCTGTAATTGTTCAAAAGGTACTAAGATCTCTTCTTATGAGATTTGATCATAAGATATCAACACTAGAAGAAAGAGAATATCTAGACTCAATAAGCATGGACAAGCTACATGGAATCTTCATAGCATATGAAATAAAAACTGAACAGGACAATCTGGATATAAAAGAAACAACTTTCAAATCATCCAAAAGGTCAAAGAAACAGGGAAAGAAAAAAGAAAAAGAACATAGCAACAACAATGACATCTCGGAAGATGATTAAGAAATGACCAATTTTGTCAAGATATTGAACAAGGGAACCAACGACATATATAAAGGTAAGATTCCATTGATTTGTTTTAATTGTGATGGTATTGGTCATTTTGCTAACAAATGTCCACATAAGAAAAATAAGGGGAATGATGAAGATTACTCAAATAGAAAACAAACATATAAAGGAAAAGGAACCACAAAGAAAGTTTTCAAGAAAAGATTATGCACCAAAGAAGACATCTCCTCATCAGCTGAAGATGAAATCAGTGATAGCGAGACAAAAAGAGTTATATTCATGGAAGTAGAAGAATCTTATAAAGAAGACACTGAAGAAGAATATGAAGAGGCAGAACTACTGAAAATAATGGTTGACTTCCATAAAATTTATAAGAAAAGAAAAGAGGAAAAACAAGAAGCTACAAGAAGAGCTAGACAAGAAGGAAGACACTCAAGAACTAGAGAATATCATCACATAATTGAAGGTTCAAATAGAAGAATAAAAAATAATTGAAGAACCACTCAAAGAATAGTTATAATAAAGAGACATGATCATTAGAAATTTGGAAGTAGAGATTGTCACATTGAGAAAGGATATTCAAAAGAAAAATATGCAGAACAACTCAAAATTTTTGGATGACATTATCAACAGTCAAAGGCCTAATCATGACAATTTTGGACTTGGATACAATCAAACAGAAAAGGGATCAAGCTCCAAAGTAGAAGAACAAGAACCATATCAAAAATTTTATGCAAAAACAATCAAAGGGGATAAGAAGACCTACAAGGAAGATTATAGGGACACTCCTCCATCGAGAAGATTCATATTTCAAAATCAATGACCAACAAAAAAAAATAGGCATCAGGAAGAAGAAGGATTAATAAGAGTAACTCCTTTCAGAGGATCTTCAACTCCCAGGTATCAAACTATATTTTTGGGATTATGTTATGCATGCAATAATTTTGGACATAAAGATGTAAATTGCAGAGTTAATAGCAGGAACATAAATGATTATCCAAGAAGGTCTAGTGAAACACAGAGAAGAAGCTACAATAGGTTTGAATCATTGAGCACTGAAGTGGAATGATAAAAGTGCAATAAATTTGGACACATTTCCAAAGATTGTAGAATGGTAGTCCCTCCTAGAGAACCACAACAGAACAATAACAATCACAGACACAAGCCTCAAAAGAGAACATGGATAAGAAAGTAGAATCAATATAGAAATGAAAAATGTACACTTTCTCTACAAGATAAGAAGAAGAAGAAGCGTGTTTGGCATGTTGATAGTGGTTTTTCAAAACATGAAGAACATGTGATCCAGGTGGATATCGGTGGCCACACACCTTTTCCAACTGGCTCAAAACAACTTTATGACAATTTTGACAATTTACTATTTTTAGCAGGTTTTAACTTTCGAGGCCATTTTGAGGGCCTAAATGAATCTTTTTCGATATCGAGATTCTAAATGATAGCTAAAGGTATGATTTATCCCCCAAAGTGAATCTCCTCGACGACACCTTTCCAACGAGCTATCATATTCCTAAAACGAATATTGTATGCAAAAGTTACAACCCCGGGAAGTTGATGTACTAACTTACCCAAATGGGGCCCACATGATTTTTGGCGCTTCATCTCCTAGGGTTAGGTTTTTGTATGTCTAGGACTTTTGGCATTCTCATTTATTGTAAAAATGCCTTCAGAGCCTCATTGTAATCATCTTCTTGTGAATGCGAGTAGCCGTCACATCTCTTCTCAGAGATAAGCTACCACCATTCTAGCGAGTCTTTCACTCTGTATTTTTACAGCCTCTGTACATTTATTTCATTAATAGAAATCGTGTATTACTGTATATCTGTGTTTATGGATGCATCTCTGATACATTTCTGTTATATTATTGAATATTTGTGATATCTCTGTTCATTTCTTTATTATATCTCCAATCTCATTTCGTGCCGAAAATAATTCGGATCAACATGTGAACAAAGAACAGGTTCCAGAGATTGCAAGATTGGAAATAAAACGAGATGAAGAAAATTCTACAGAGAAAAAGAAAGATCTCAGATACAGAAAGGGTTGGAAATTAATTGAAATAAAAGGATAGGTAAATAAGGAGTAGGTTCAAGAGATTGTACTTTTAGGCATTGTAGTGAAAGATGAATCCACAGACAGAAATAAAGAATTCAGAGCTTAGAGAGATGATGAATACACCAATGAAGATGATGATGAATACACATCATAGAAGAAATTGTTTTGAGCCTTCTGGCTTAGAGAATCCCAGGAAATATGAATATTAGACAGGGGGATTCTATGTGATAGCTATGACATACCAAAGAACCATCCTTCGAGCATCTTTCATAGTTTGAGAAGACATATCCAGAGTAGTCTTTTACCAGAAGTACAATCAATTGTAGTAGTGAAGACTTCATGATAGTATAGTGATAAATGGTTTAGCATTATGGAAGTTGTCCAGCAGATTATTGGACAGTATGGACAGAGATGGATTTGTAAGAACACTTAGCAGGTTTAGACAGATATATGATAGTGGATGAGAGCATAGATTCATAGATTGGTTCAGAGAGTGGTTTTGAGACAAAGGAATATTATGAATGTTAATTACACAGGAAATTGATCGAACAATTCTAATGGATTCCAAATTGATAGATATTTTTTGGACACATGCAGTGCATACAACAATTCACATTCAAAACAAATTAATGCTCAGAAACAACAATGACAAAACTCCCTATGAGATATGGAAAGGAAGACCAACAAATGTGAAGCACTTCAAAATATTTGGAAGAAAATGTTACATCAAAAGAGAATATGGAAGAATGGGAGAGTTTGACTCTCATGTGGACAAAGGATTACTTGTTTTTTTACTCAAGTACAAGGAAATAATACAAGTGTTACAATATGAGGGTGAACAGAGTTGTGGAAAGCATCAATGTAACAATTGATGAAATAGGTGGATGAGAATTAAAGGAAGAAGAAAATGAATCAATGGAACAAATTTACAAAGAAGAAGTCTACATCAAACAACCAGAAGGATTTCAATTGTTAGAGAACACAGATTATACATGTAAATTGAAGAAGGCCTTCTATGGTCTAAACTAGTTTCCTAGAGCATGGTACTCTAGACTGGATAAATATCTACATCAGGAAGGGTTTAGAAAAGGAAGTACAAACAACAACCTCTACATCAAGGGTAACTCAAGATAGTATTTTATTAATTGAATTTTATATTCATGATATTATTTTTGGAAGTACCGATGACAGGTTAAGACATAAATTTGCAAAGGATATGAAAAATGAATTTGAAATGTCATTACTTGGATAACTATCCTTGTTTCTGGGTCTTCAGATACATCAAAGAAACCAAGGAATTTTTATTTCTCAAACTAAGTATATTAGAGAAATGATAAAGAGGTTTGGAATAGAATATTGCAAACCAATTACCACTCCTATGCAAACTAATTGCAAGTTGAGAAAATATGATGATTCAAAGTCTACAGACCAGAGGAAGTATAGTTTAATGATTGGTATCTTACTATATGTGATGACATCCAGACCAGATGTAATGCCGACAGTTGGACAAATGGCACGATTTCAAGCAGCACCAAACGAATCACATGTATTAGCAGCAAAGAGGATTTTCAAATATCTCAAAGGAACATAAGAGTTTGGATTATGGTATCCAAAAGGAAAGGATCTATCACTTATTTCCTACACAGATGCAGATTGGGCAGGTTGAATTGATGACCGACAAAGCACCAGTGGCACATCGTTCTACTTGGGTGAGTGTTTAGTATCATGGATAAGCAAGAAACAACCATCAATATCTTTATTTACAACCGAAGCAGAGTATATTGCAACATCAACATGTTGTACATAGGTTCTATGGATGAAACAAACTCTGACAGATATACAGGTTGAGTGATGAGCCCATTCCAATATATTTTGATAATATAAGTGCCATCAGTATCTCAAAGAACTCGGTGAGGCACTCCAAGATGAAGAACATTCCAATCAAGTATCACTTTCTACAGGAACAAGTTGCAGATAAGAATATTAGAGTTCAATATGTGGTCACAAAAGAACAAGTGACAGACATATTTACAAAACCTCTTCCACGTGAATTCAGGAAGAGTTCAGTCAGGCGGAGCAAACCTGGAATGGAAATATACCTTTTCCATTGATGACAAAGGGGGAGAGATTTATCAGATACAAAGGTAAATGCTTGGAGAAAGAGTACAAAGGCATGGTTCCAGGGGAAAGATGGTCACAAGGGGAGCATGAGTGATATGACTTCAGTATTGCATCAGATTTTTTCCATCAATGACAAAGGGGGATATTGTTGATTAATTGGGTTTTTTTTCATTGATGTCAACCCTTGAATAAAGTACGATAGAAAATTCTGGTAGAACAAAGGTTTGGGTAATGGACCCAAGTTTTTTTGATGAATAATGGTATGATTTTTTATATATTTGTAGGTAAGACTATTCTAGATGGATAGAACATGTCATGCCATTTTTGATGGTATGTGGAACGTCACATAACTCCTCACGGTAAGAGAGTTATGTCCATGTGAATTTGGAGAACCCTCATTAGTCATCTAGAAGCCCCAAAATGTCAAACTAGTCAAAGTGGTTGCAAAGAAGAAATTATTTAAATAATAAAGTGAAGTAATGGGTGTACTATAATTCAAAGTGGATACAAAATAAATTATTTAAATAATAAATTTAATAGAGAAATTACTAAGTGGATAAGTGGTTAGAAGTGGGTTAGCCCTAAAATAAGGAAAGTGGGTTAAGATGGTTAGAAGGTAATTTAAATAATAAAGTGAACTGATGAGTGTACTATAAGTCAAAGTGGATACAAAATAAATTATTTGAATAATAAAGTTAATGAAGAAATTACTAAGTGGACAAGTGGTTAGAAGTGGGTTAACCCTAAAATAAGGAAAGTGGGTTAAGATGGTTAAAAGGTAACCCCTTAAGGAAACTACATGAAAGTATAAATAAGAGGCAAGGATCTCCCATTTTAAACATGCTTGAGCATATTGAATATCTACTAGTGACTGAGGTAACCAAAAGATATCTAATCCGAATTTCAGAGGGAAGGTGAAGTAAATAAGGTCGAAACTCAAGGGAGGATAAATTATTGTGATGATGCTTTCTAAGGTATGTCATTTACAGGTCATCTCACCATTTTCACAATAATTTTTTTTATAAAATGATTCAGACCATGAAATTGGGAGGTCGTTGAGGAAACATATCCAAGTAGTTGTGTTAAATTTTTTATCTTGTGGGTCATTGTATTTTTGGAGTTACACTCTGTGGAAAATAGGGTTTGTGGCTAGTCTTGAAACTAGTATAAAACAAGTGTTTCGGGTAAAAATGTCATAACTTATTCATAGCATATACAAATTCAGTAAGACCAAATGTATTGGTTATATTACATTCTTTAGTATTACGTGTACCATTTTCAAATCCATACAACAAATATTCCGTGCAGGGCACTCTCGACAAGTTTGCTCTTTAGAATAAGCTAGAATTCAACAAGGTATGCTATTTTTCCTATAATTCCTTTTTTGAGAGGTTCCAAGTAGTAAAACCTAGAGGAATTGCATCAAAGACACTTAAGAACATTGTGTACTATTTTCAGATATTTCTTCATTACAGGTACATAGGTATGATTATTTCAAGTTAGGTTTGTTGACTAATCCAAAATTAGTCATGTGAGACTAAAGTAAAGTTTGATGAAAATGCTAGTCTCTTGTTGTTAAAGTGAAGGAAGGTTTGTAAGTATTTGATCATATACACCAGGTCTATTACAGAGTTACAAATCATATTTGGATGATGAAATTGATGAGGGCTTTTGGTTGAGGTACATGTTGGGTACATGGTTGAGACAAGTAGTTAATGAGTTGGCACATACATGAGGTGTATAGTTGATGATGATGGTACATATTGATGAGTCATAGTTTATGTGTATTTGATGCATGATTGGTACATATTCGGTGCATGGTTGATGCACTCATTGATGGTATAGGTTGAGGTACAGGTTGGTACATGGTTGATGCACTTGTTTATGGTATAGGTTGATTACATGTTTCTTGGAGAAGTTATTGTGACAAGTTATTTGTACATGTTTTGTGCATGGTTGATGCATTTTTGTATGGTACAGACTGAGGTACAGGTTGATGTATGCAACATGTTGGCATCGATTATTGGTACAGGTTGATTATAGGTTGATTGGTACAGGTTTACAACAATATATCTCACAGTGATAGTGTGACAGTGGTTCCATCATTCTACTTCTACATTAGGGTGGTTAGATGGGGCAAGGACAAGTGGTTGTAGCCACCTTTCATTTGTATCTGAAGAACATAAGGGGTTGTAGCCAAATAATTGGGGAGTTGGAGCTTCCCTCGGGTTGTATCCTGAGAAACTAGGGGGTTGTAGCCTCCTTCTGGTTGTAACAAGATTATTGGAGATTTGGAGCTTCCTTCAGGTTGTAGAATGAGAAACTAGGGGGGTTGAAGCCTCCTTGCAATTGCAGCTGAAAAACAAAGGAATTTGGTGCTTCCAATGAATGTACTTATTAAAGACATATAAGAAAAATAATTCTGTGGTTTTCTCTCACTTTGGGTTTCCACATAAAAACACTGGTGTACTGTGTATGTGTATGACTTCTCATTTGTTCATTGTTTATTTACTCTGAAAATATTGGATGATAATGCTACATTGATACAACACTTGAATTTTGTGTTTAAAAGATATTATTGCTCTGTTACTGATTCACCCCCCCACTCAGTAATCCAACACTGTTCGTGGGTTTCCTTTGTCTTGGTGTCCAAGATCTGATCAATTGTCGCATGTTCAATGAAGTTAGGATTGATTTCTCTAGGATCCAACTGCTTAGCTACATCCGAATTGTCTAGGAGAGGTGGAAAATATGGTCAAAGCAGTTCCACATTAAATATCGGGTGCAAGCTAAGGAAAGGAAGAATACTTAATTCAAAATTATTCTCACCCACTTCCTTGGTGATGGTGTAAGGACCGTATAAGAGTGGGCATAACTTTCGATGGGGTCCTGTGAGGTGCTCTTACTACAAGTGAAACCACACCTTATCTCCCACCTAACAATTGTGTGGTACTCAATGTTGATCGTGGCATTGCTTGTACTTGGCATTGGATTTATGCAAAATATCATGAACTTATTGTTGGATTTTCTAGATGTTCTCAACAAATTTGGCTTCCCGATCAGCCTCGGTCTGAGTATGGAAAGACTCTTCCTATGCAGTTTCCATGGATAAAGCTACATCAATGAGGGCCAATGGTTAGAACCTCAAGCACACCTGAAAAGGGTTACGGCCAATAAAGTTTTGGAGGGATCTGTTGTAGCTATGTTGAACTTAAGGAAGGATTTCATTCCATGTGCATGGATGTTTGGAATTGTACATCCTCAAGATATGGATAATCATCATGTTGACTACCTTTGTTTGTCCATCAGTCTGTGGGTGGAAGAAAGTTGACTTGGTTAGCCTGGTGTCGATCCTGGACCATAGGCTAGACCAAAAAGTGTTCAAGAACCTATTGTCTCGATTGGAGATAATAGTGTGTGGAAGCCCAAAATGAACCCAAATATGTGTAAAGAATATTTTGGCGGTGGCCTCGGCTATGATGCTCTTATAGCAGGGTGCCAAAACTTCCATCTTAGAGAAATGATCAACGACCACGAAGACACATCCATTCCCATGCTTGGTTGAAGGTAGACCAGACATGTAGTCCATGCACATATCATATCAAGGCCTATATGGAGTACGTAGAGTGGTTTATAGCCCCCGTTTCTTGATGGAAAGCTAGGAAATGGTGTAGGAAGTGCAAGATCTGGTGTACCTGGAAACATATTGTCAAAGCTTCAGCCAATAAAAATGATTTTCCAGTACTTCCATTATTTTCTCTACACCCAAATGTCTTGTTGCTCAGTTATAATGAACTTCCCAGATCATCTTTGTGTGCTTTCTTGAAGAAACACAAAGATGAATTAGATGGCATAGCAATCCATCCTGGAGATGAAAATTTGGAATTATTTTTCTTGCGCTCATTGTCTGATAGGAAGTAGCAAAGTAAGAGTCATTATAATTGTTTCCATCCAAATGTCTCATGTCCATAGGAGTTGAGAATTGTGGTTAGTGCTGCCACTAGTGGTCAACTGAGGCAATCTGTGACATGGTTGGTGCTACCCTTCTTATACTTGATATCTAGGTGGAATTGTTGCATGTACGCAGACCACTTTTGATGGTGGTTATTTTGTAACGTCCATTGTGTTTGCATGAATTGCAGATGCATGTGATCAGTGTGGATGATCATTTCCTTCTCCATACTGTAATGCTTCCACTATCGATATGCTTTCACAAAGGAGTACATCTCTTTGTCGTAGGTGGGGTATCTGTGAACAATATCATATAGAGTTTCTATATGATAGGCTACATGATGCCCATGCTGAGTGAGGACGACACCAATAGAATAATCTAAATCACCTGTCTCAATCTCAAATAGTTGTTGCAGGTCTGGTAGAATAAGGACCGGTGCTAATTAAAGGTGGGATTTCAAATCCTCGAATGTTTTTTGTTTGGGTGCATACCAAACAAAATTGCCTTCGATCCACCCTTGGTCACTTGACTTAGGGACCAAGCAATATGAGATAACCACACCAAAAACTGGCGGTAGAAGTTGGTGAAGCCCAAGAAGCTGCAGAGCTCGGTCATTGTCTTCAGGGTCAAACAATAACGAATTGCTTAGATCTTGGCTAGATCCACTCCCATCCTTTATTGACTGTACATATCGATCTCTTCGGATGACTTCGATTTTTTTAGATTGTACATATCGATCTCTTCTAGGATACCAGGACAATGACCTAGGCTACCATGACAATGACCTAGACAATGACATAGACCATGACCTAGACACAAATGACTTGGATCTTATTCTCTCATCCTTTATCTACTCCAATAGCCCTCTTAAGCAAAAATGCAAGTATTTAAAAGTAATGACTCTTTATATTTTGAATCATATTAATTTATTATTTTAATGCTTTACACATTTTCAAAAGAAAATAGTTAATTTTAATATTTTGTATATTATATTATTTCTAATATATTCTTATTTATTATATGGAAAATTGGTTTCTAACATTCTTCCTTCTCCCTTCCTTTGAATTGTTAATTATGGTCACAACAACTTGAACTTGAACCCTTGTGCTTTTAACTTTAACCTAGTATCCCCTCCTCTCTTTTCAGTTGATTCTCCCCTGCTTTAAATTGTTTATCTACTCAACTTTAACTTATTATCCCAACTTTAAATTGTTTATCTACTCCAATAGTCTCCTCTTAAACCAAAATGAAAGTATTTAAATGTAATGATTCTTCATTTTGAATCATATTGCTTTATTATTTTAATGCTTTACACATTTAAAAAAAAAAATAGTTAATTTTAATATTTTGTATATTATACTATTTTCAATATATTCTCTTATTTAAGAGATGGAAAATTGGTTTGTGACATTCTCCCTTCCTTCGAATTGTTGATTCTCCCCTCTTTTGAATTGTTGAAATTCACAACTTTAAATCCTCCTCTTTAAATTTAAATTGTTGATATTCACAACACCTTGAACATATTATGGGATCCTTTGAATTGTTGATGTTCACATCTAGCCTCATCTACATAAAAAATTGTTTGTATGAAATCAAAGATTGTTTTTATTAAATATTTTTATAAAGTAGTCAAATAAAATATAAAAAGATTAAAATTGATAAAACAACTAACAATTAATAAATATAGTATATAATTTAACAAAATCCAATAATAATACAGTGTTAACAAATTATTTTGCATTAAAAAATAAATATTAAATGGTATTAGTCTGTATAAATATAATATAATATTATGCCATGTACCCATAAGAAAAAAAAGAGGCGAAACAGATTATCTTGAATACGTTTAATCTTGGGATTAGAAACAGATTTGAGTGATTTAGAAATTACGACGAAATTAGACAACGCTTACTTAAAAAAGATTAATTAAATTCCACTTTCCAAGGGAGGGATCTCTATCGACTGTTTCTAATGTTGGGGATTAGAAACAGCCGGGGCACTACATGGAAACAGCGTAGCAAATCGAGCCACAATATGGAAATTGAGAAATTGTGTTTATTCATTCAGTTTGCTTCGAGAAATTCGGTCGGCCCAGCAACTAAAATGGCCTTCGACTCGTGAAAACGGACAAGCTCGTCGAACCATATTTAGTTGTATCGAACCGTCGACCTCTCCACCCTTTTTTTTTGCTTTTCAATTAATTTACATTTCTGAAATATCATTTGTGAAGAAAAAAGGCTTACACTTATTTAATAGGTTTTTAGTGTTTAATCAGTTTTATATGGACAAAATTAAATATTGATAAAATATTCTTATTCGTTCCAATAAATCAATGGTTGTGATTTCAACCACGAACTTCCTCACTATTATAAAAGACATCCATTTACATATTTATTTTTTTACTTTTACTTTTACTTTTACATATTTAAAATTTACTATATAGTGACTAAATGATTACCACGTCTGAATGATTAATGTTTCATTTCCTGGACCAACTAAAACCTTTGACAACACAGTTAGTATCTCGCTGCTTTTTGCTAGTTGGTTTCCAGCTGCTTCTTGTCGGCGGGTTCGAATTAGGGTTTTAGCATTGTCGATCGAAACATATAATAGCACTTGAACGTCTTCGTCGGCTCTGCTACGTGGAAAACGAATCTTTATTGATTGTAGTTGTTTTAAATAGTTTAATAATGTAGCTTTACTTACATTATAACCGATCATCTTGCAATTAGATAAGAAATGGATCGAACAATTCTAATGGATTCCAAATTGACAGATATTTTTTGGACACATGTAGTGCATACAACAATTCACATTCAAAACAAATTAATGCTCAGAAACAACAATGACAAAACTCCCTATGAGCTATGGAAAGGAAGACCAACAAATGTGAAGCACTTCAAAATATTTGGAAGCAAATGTTACATCAAAAGAGAAGATGGAATAATGGGAGAGTTTGACTCTCATGTGGACAAAGGATTACTTTTTTTTTTACTCAAGTACAAGGAAATAATACAAGTGTTACAATATGAGGGTGAACAAAGTTGTGGAAAGCATCAATGTAACAATTGATGAAACATGTGGATGATAATTAAAGGAAGAAAATGAATCAATGGAACAAATTTACAAAGAAGAAGTCTACATCAAACAACCAGAAGGATTTCAATTGTTAGAGAACGCAGATTATGTATGTAAATTGAAGAAGGCCTTCTATGGTCTAAACTAGGTTCCTAGAGCATGGTACTCTAGACTGGATAATATCTACATCAGGAAGGGTTCAGAAAAGGAAGTACATACAACAACCTTTACATCAAGGTAACTCAATATAGTATTTTATTAATTGAATTTTATATTCATGATGTTATTTTTGGAAGTACCGATGACAGGTTAAGACATAAATTTGCAAAGGATATGGAAAATGAATTTGAAATGTCATTACTTGGATAACTATCCTTCTTTTCGGGGCTTCAGATACATCAAAGAAACCAAGGAATTTTTATTTCTCAAACTAAGTATATTAGAAAAATGATAAAGAGGTTTGGAATAGAATATTGCAAACCAATTACCACTCCTATGCAAACTAATTGCAAGTTGAGAAAATATGATGATTCAAAGTCTACAGACCAGAGGAAATACAGGTCAATGATTGGTATCTTACTATATGTGATGACATCCAGACCAGATGTAATGCAGACAGTTGGACAGATGGCATAATTTCAAGAAGCACCAAACGAATCACATGTATTAGCAGCAAAGAGGATTTTCAAATATCTCAAAGGAACATAAGAGTTTGGATTATGGTATCCAAAAGGAAAGGATCTATCACTTATTTCCTACACAGATGAAGATTGGGCAGGTTGAATTGATGACCGACAAAGAACCATTGGAACATCGTTCTACTTGGGTGAGTGTTTAGTATCATGGATAAGAAAGAAACAACCATCAATATCTCTATCTACAACCGAGGCAGAGTATATTGCAACATCAACATGTTGTACACAGGTTCTATGGATGAAACAAACTCTGACAAATATATAGGTTGAGTGATGAGCCCATTCCAATATATTTTGATAATACAAGTGTCATCAGTATCTCAAAGAACTCGGTGAGGCACTCCAAGACGAAGCACATTCCAATCGAGTATCACTTTCTACAGGAACAAGTTCTAGAGAAGAATATAAGAGTTGAATATGTGATCACAAAAGAACAAGTGACAGACATATTTACAAAACCTCTTCCACATGAATCCTTTGAGTATCTTCTCCAGAGACTCGAAGTAATTTCTACTCCAAAATGAATGATTTTGAATTATTATCTTATATGTCTTAGATTTACGCGAGGTAGCACCATAAAGAGCACAATTTAGGTTGGGAGATCAGTTTCAGGAAGAGTTCAGTTAGGGGGAGCAAACCCGGATGGAAATATACCGTTTTCATTGATGACAAAGGGGAGAGATTTATCAGATGCAAAGGTAAATGCTTTGAGAAAGAGCACAAAGGCATGGTTCTAGGGGAGAGATGGTCACAAGGGGAGCATGAGTGGTATGACTTCAATATTGCATCGGATTTTTCCATCAATGCCAAATGGGGATATTGTTGATTAATTGGGTTTTTTTTCATTCATGTCAACCCTTGAATAAAGTATGATAGAAAATTCTTGTAGCACAAAGGTTTGGGTAATGGATCCAAGATTTTTTGATGAATAATGGTATGATTTTTTATATATAAGCAGGTAAGACTATTCTAGATGGATAGAACATGTCATGCCATTTTCGATGGTATGTAGAACTTCACATAACTCCTCACGGTAAGAGAGTTATGTCCATGTGAATTTGGAGAACCCTCATTAGTCATCTAGAAGCTTCAAAAGGTCAAACTAGTCAAAGTGGTTGCAA
>JZKD02S1323654.1:472167-482953 GCA_000966675.3 Picea glauca | reverse complement strand
AAATTACTAAGTGGACAAGTGGTTAGAAGTGGGTTAACCCTAAAATAAGGAAAGTGGGTTAAGATGGTTAAAAGGTAACCCCTTAAGGAAACTACATGAAAGTATAAATAAGAGGTAAGGATCTCCCATTTTAAACACGCTTGAGCATATTGAATATCTACTAGTGACTGAGGTAACCAAAAGATATCTAATCCAAATTTCAGAGGGAAGGTGAAGTAAATAAGGTCAAAATTCAAGGGAGGATAAATTATTTTGATGATGTTTTCTAAGGTATGTTATTTACAGGTCATCTCACCATTTTCACAATAATTTTTTTTATATAATGATTTAGACTGTGAAATTGGGGGGTTGTTGAGGAAACATATCCAATTAGTTGTGTTAAAATTTTTATCTTGTGGGTCATTGTATTTTTGGAGTTACACTTTGTGGAAAATAGGGTTTGTGGCTAGTCTTGAAACTAGTATAAAACAGGTGTTTCGGGTAAAAATGTCATAACTTATTCATAGCATATAAAAATTCAGTAAGACCAAATGTATTGGTTATATTACATTCTTTAGTATTACGTGTACCATTTTCAAATCCATACAACAAATATTCCATGCAGGGCACTCTCAACAAGTTCGCTCTTTAGAAGGAGCTATAATTCAACAAGGTATGCTATTTTTTCTATAATTCCTTTTCTGAGAGGTTCCAAGTAGTAAAACCTTAAGGAATTGCATCAAAGACACTTCAGAACATTGTGTACTATTTTTAGATATTTCTTCATTACAGGTACATAGGTATGATTATTTCAAGTTAGGTTTGTTGACTAATCCAAAATTAGTCATGTGAGACTAAAGTAAAGTTTGATGAAAATGCTAGTCTCTTGTTGTTAAAGTGAAGGAAGGTTTGTAGGTATTTGATCATATACATCAGGTCTATTACAGAGTTATGAATCATATTTGGATGATGAAATTGATGAGGGATTTTGGTTGAGGTACATGTTGGGTACATGGTTGAGACAAGTAGTTAATGAGTTGGCACATACATGAGGTGTATAGTTGATGATGTTGGTACATATTGATGAGTCATAGTTTATGTGTATTTGATGCATGATTGGTACATATTTGGTGCATGGTTGATGCACTCATTGATGGTATAGGTTGAGGTATAGGTTGTTGCATGATTGATGCACTTGTTTATGGTATAGGTTGATTACATGTTGCTTGGAAAAGTTATTGTGACAGGTTATTTGTACAAGTTTTGTGCATGGTTGATGCATTTTTGTATGGTACAGATTGAGGTACAGGTTGATGTATGCAACATGTTGGCATCGGTTATTGGTACAGGTTGATTACAGGTTGATTGGTACAGGTTTACAACAATATATCTCACAGTGATAGTGTGACAGTGGTTCCATCATTCTACTTCTACGTCAGGGCGGTTAGATGGGGCAAGGATGGGTGGTTGTAGCCACCTTTCGGTTGTATCTGGAGAACATAGGGGGTTGTTTCCAAATAATTGGGGAGTTCGAGCTTCCCTCAGGTTGTAGCCTGAGAAACTAGGGGGTTGTACCCTCCTTCTGGTTGTAACAAGAGAATTGGAGATCTGGAGCTTCCTTCATGTTGTAGAATGAGAAACTAGGGGGTTGGAGCCTCCTTCCAGTTGCAGCTGAAAAACAAAGGAATTTAGTGCTTCCAATGAATGTAATTCTTAAAGACATATAAGAAAAAGAATTCTATGGTTTTTTCTCACTTTAGGGTTCCACGTAAAACAACTGGTGTACTGTGTATGCATATGATTGCTCATTTGTTCATTGTTTATTTACTCTGAAAATATTGGATGATAATGCTACATTGATACAACACTTGAATTTTGTGTTTAAAAAATATTATTGCTCTATTACTGATTAACCCCCCCTCTCAGTAATCTAACACTGCTCATGGGTTTCCTTTGTCTTGGTGTCCAATATCTGATCAATTGTCGCATGATCGATGAAGTTAGCATTGATGTCTCTAGGATCCAACTACTTGGCTGCGTCCGAATTGTCTAGGAGAGGTGGAAAATATGGTCAAAGAAGTTCCACATTAAATATCGGGTGCAAGCCAAGGAAAGGAAGAATACTTAATTCAAAATTATTCTCACCCACTTCCTTGGTGATGGTGTAAGGACCGTATCAAAGTGGGCATAACTTTTGATGGGGTCCTGTGAGGTTCTCTTACTACAAGTGAAACCACACCTTATCTGCCACCTAACAATTGTTTGGTATTCAATGTTGATCGTGCGTTTCTTGTAGTTGGCATTGGATTTCTGCAAAATATCATGAACTTATTGTTGGATTTTCTAGATGCGCTCAAAAAATTTGGCTTCCCGATCAGCCTCGCTCTGAGCATGGGAGGAATCTTCCTGTGCAGTTTCCATGGATAGAGCTATGTCAATGGGGGCCAATGGTTGGAACCCCAAGCACACCTGAAAAGGGTTGTGGCCAATAAATTTTTTGAGGGATCTGTTGTAGCTATGTTGAACTTAAGGAAGGATTTCATTCCATGTGCGTGGATGTTTGGAATTGTACATCCTCAGGATATGGATAATCATTGTGTTGACTACCTTTGTTTGTCCATCAGTCTGTGGGTGGAAGAAAGTTGACTTGGTTAGCTTGGTGTCCATTATGGACCATAGGCTAGACCAAAAAGTGTTCAAGAACCTATTGTCTCGATTAGAGATAATAGTGTGTGGAAGCCCAAAATGAACCCAAATATGTGTAAAGAATATTTTGGCAGTGGCCTTGGCTATGATGCTCTTACAGTAGGGTGCCAAAACTTCCATCTTAGAGAAATGATCAACGACCAGGAAGACACATCCATTCCCATGCTTGGTTGAAGGTAGACCAGACATGTAGGCCATGAACATGGAATCTCAAGGCCTATATGGAGTACGTAGAGTGGTGTATAGCCCTCGTTTCTTGATGGAAGGCTAGCAAATGGTGTAGGAAGTGCAGGATCTGATGTACTTGCAAACATCTTGTCAAAGCTTCGGACAATAAAAATGATTTTGCAGTACTTCCATTGTTTTCTCTACACCAAAATGTCTCGTTGCTCAGTTATAATGAACTTCCTAGATCATCTTTGTGTGCTATCTTGAAGAAACACAAAGATGAATTACATGGCATAACAATCCATCCTCGAGATGAAATTTTGGAATTATTTTTCTTGCGCTCATTGTCTGATAGGAAGTAGCAAAGTCAGATTCATTATAATTATAGCCATCCAAATGTCTCATGTCCATAGGAGTTGAGAACTGTGGTTAGTGCTACCACTGGTGGTCAAGTGAGGCAATTTGTGACATGGTTGGTGCTACACTTCTTATACTTGATATTTAGGTGGAATTGTTGCATGTACGCAGACCACTTTTGATGGTAGTTATTTTGTAACGTTCATTGTGTTTGCATGAATTGCAGATGCATGTGATCAATGTGGATGATCGTTTCCTTCTCCAGATTGTAATGCTTCCACTATCGATGTGCTTGCACAAAGGAATACATCTCTTTGTCGTAGGTGGGGTATTTGTGAACAATATCAGATAGAGTTTCTATATGATAGGATACGGGATGCCCATGCTGAGTGAGGAATGCACCAATAGAATAATCTAAATCACCTGTCTCAATCTCAAATAGTTGTTGCAGGTCTGGTAGAATAAGGATTGGTGCTAATTAGAGGTGGGATTTCAAATCCTCAAATGCTTTTTGTTTGGGTGCATACCACACAAAATTGGCCTTCGCTCCACCCTTGGTCACTTGACTTAGGGCCCAAGCAATATGAGATAACCACACCAAAAACTGGCGGTAGAAGTTGGTGAAGCCCAAGAAGCTGCAAAGCTCGGTCATTGTCTTCAGGGTCGAACAATCACGAATTGCTTAGATCTTGGCTGGATCCACTCCCATCCTTTATTGATTGTACATATCGATCTCTTCGAATGACTTGGATTTGTTTAGATTGTACATATCGATCTCTTCTAGGATACCAGGACAATGACCTAGGCTACCATGACAATGACCTAGACAATGACGTAGACCATGACCTAGACACAGATGACTTGGATCTTATTCTCCCATCCTTTATCTACTCCAATGGCCCTCTTAGACAAAAATGCAAATATTTAAAAGTAATGACTCTTTATATTTTGAATCATATTAATTTATTATTTTAATGCTTTAACACATTTTCAAAAGAAAATAGTTAATTTTAATATTTTGTATATTATATTATTTCTAATATATTCTTATTTATTATATGGAAAATTGGTTTCTAACATTCTTCCCTCTCCCTTCCTTTGAATTGTTAATTATTTGTGCTTTCAACTTTAACCTAGTATCCCCTCCTCTCCTTTCAGTTGATTCTCCACTTCTTTAAATTGTTTATCTACTCAACTTTAACTTATTATCCCCCTTTGAATTGTTTATCTACTCCAATGGTCTCCTCTTAAACCAAAATGAAAGTATTCAAATGTAATGATTCCTCATTTTGAATCATATTATTTTATTATTTTAATGCTTTACACATTTATAAAAGAAAATAGTTAATTTTAATATTTTGTATATTATACTATTCTCAATATATTCTCTTATTTAAGACATGGAAAATTGGTTTGTGACATTCTTCCTTCCTTCGCATTGTTGATTCTCCCCTCTTTTGAATTGTTGAAATTCACAACTTTAAATCTTCTTCTTTAAATTGTTGATGTTCACATCTAGCCTCATCTACATAAAAAAAAATTAGTATGAAATCAAAGATTGTTTTTATTAAATATTTTTATAAAGTATTCAAATCTCTTATATTTTATTAAAATTTATAAAACAACTAACAATTAATAAATAATAAATATAGTATATGATTTAACAAAATCCAATAATAATACAGTGTTAACAAATTATTTTCATTAAAAAATAAATATTAAGTGGTATTAGTCTCTATAAATATAATATAATATTATGCCATGTACCCATAAGAAAAAAGAGGCGAAACAGATTATCTTGAATACGTTTAATCTTGGGATTAGAAACAGATTTGAGTGATTTAGAAATTACGACGAAATTAGACAACGCTTACTTAAAAAAGATTAATTAAATTCCACTTTCCAAGGGAGGCATCTTCTCTATCGACTGTTTCTAATCTTGGGGATTAGAAACAGCCGGGGCACTACATGGAAACAGGGTAGCCAATCGAGCCAGAATATGGAAATTGAGAAATTGTTTTTATTCATTCAGTTTGCTTCGAGAAATCCGGTAGGCCCAGCAACTAACAAACTGTATAACTGAAAACAAACTGTATAACTGAAAACGGAAAATGATTATTCATTTATTTTTTTACTTTTACTTAATCATCTTTAAAATTTACTATATAATGACTAAATGATTACCACATCTGAGTGATTAATGTTTCATTTTCTAGACCAACTAAAACCTTTGATAACACAGTTAGTATCTCGCTGCTTTTTGCTAGCTGGTTTCCAGCCGCTTGTTGTCGGCGGGTTCGAATTAGGGTTTTAGCATTGTCGATCGAGACATATGATAGCACTTGAACGTCTTCGTGGGCTCTGCTACGTGGCAAACGAATCTTTATTGATGGTAGTTGTTTTAAATAGTTTAATAATCTAGCTTTACTTACATTATGACTGATCGTCTTGCAACAGCTAACTACCTTCCGTTCAGGCTTCAGGCCACGGGGATTAATTAGTAATGTTTTTACTCCATATTATTAAATTTAAATTTTAGCATTTATGTTGATTAATAAAATTTAGTAAAGATAATTTAATTTATGTTTATATTTTATTTAGAGGTTAAGATGATTTATTAAAAAACTAAGTTTCCATGTTCGCTCAGAGAACTTGGAGGCCTTTAGGGAGATTGGAAATGTTATTGGAAAATTTTTATATGTGGATTTTGGGTTACTATCAAGCTTTGATAGGCGGATAGGCAAAATGCTTGTGGAAATTCATTTGTTCGAAGGATTATCGACCGAGATCGAAATTGAGTGGCGAGGTATGGTGATCTAGAAAAAGTTGGATTATATGGGGGTGCCTTTCAGATGCTCAGTGTGCAAAGAGACGGGCCACCTAAGGCATGCCAGAGATGACTCATGTGCTCGACGAAGCAAAAGTAAAGATGCATACATTTGAATTGAAATTGGTCAATGAAGAATGGAACGAGAGCCTGCAACCTTTGGTCTTGGATAGCGATTTAGTGATTGGTAAGTTAAATCAACTTTTTTTAGATCACTCATCTTTTCAGTCTATTAGTATTGATGGGGGAAAAGGTGTTAGAAATGGAGTCTCTAAAGTCAGGTTATGTTCCTAAGGGGAGATTAGGAAATGTGAGTCTTCTTGTTTGTGTTGACCCTAGTGAGGAGTTTAGGAAGATTATCAAGGAAGGAATGGTGGGAAATGGAAGGGCCTTGGGAGGGAAGGGACTGGATTACTATGAGAATGGGGAGTATGATGCGCGGTCTGTGATGAATCTGGAACAGTCAAACGTGATGGTAAAGGGGGGTGTTAATTCCTATATAGGGGGATCTAGGATAGATGTTGGATAGAGGTGTAATACCTTGGGGAGGCCAAATTCTGAAGTAAAGGCCGATAGGGTTAATTTGGGAATTGACTACCAGATGGGAGTATAGGTGAGGGACTGAGCATTCTACCATAATTACACAAGTTAAAAAATTGTATGGGGCAAGTGAGGATTCTTCTGATTCTCGTAATAATACAGTACAAAAAGAACTGACTGTGTTGGCTAAGGTTGAGGAGTCTCTGGAAAATTTTATCCCATCTTACAAAGATATCCTCACCAGATGTCCTTTGCCAATTTTTGCAGAGGGGAATTGATTACTATGACTGTAGAAAAGAAGGATAAGGAGGAAACTTTAAAGAGTGTGTTTGTCCCTAACGCAGCGGGTGAGGCTTCATTGCTAAAAGGGGTTGTTCGTGGCGGGTTGGAGAAAGACTTCTCTCTGCTGAAGACTAGAAGTGTGAGGAAGTTAGGATTTGAGAAGGAGAAAAGTGTTATTATATGTTCTACTTTCGTTTATGGTCCTAGGGCACTTAGAGCTCAACAAACCCTTGCTAGAGTTAAAAAATGATTGTTGCCACACTTAATGTTAGGGGAGTGGGGGGGAAATCAAATTACTTAGCCCTCAAAAGGTTCTTAGAATTAACAAAATAAGATGTTCTACTTGTCCAAGAAATGATGGTTAGTGTAACAAAAGAAAGGGAGACCTTTGCTAAGTTACTTCCAAATTGTTATTTCTGTGGGGTGGATTTTTTAGGTCTCTCTAGTGGACTTTTAATTGCTTGGAATACAAGAAAAGTTGAATTCTCTACTTACTTGACCCCTGTAGGGGTTATGATGGATGGATTAGTAAAAGAATTGGATAAAAGACTAAAATTGATAAACTGTTATGGACCATACCTTGACAAAGAGGCCTTTAGGGAGGCCATTAAAAGGGATGGGATACTAAAGGAACACTACCTAATACTGGGGGGTGATCTAAACTTCACTACTTCAAGGCTCGAAGTATGGGGAGTGTAATATCCCCAAGGACAAGACCTGTTGTAATCATGTTTATGAATTTTAAAGCATGTTTTGTAGGCTGGTGAGCCAAGTATTGATAAGCTAGTGGGCTTATGTGTTTATTAGGCCGGAGATCCTAAGTGTCGAAGACCAGGAGCCTGTTTTTGTATATGTAATATGCAGAACATTAATAAAGATTAAACATCATTGTGTGCAGACCGACCATGAAGAAAGAGTGATGGGGGACTAAGATTCCATAAGGTGGGTAAGGGAAAAGGGGCTGAAAGGTTGGAAACATAGGCTAAGTGTTGAGCCTAGGGGTTAAGATTAGGGGCTTAAGTCCTTATGAATAATAATTTATTATTATTTCAAAAGTTATGTGGAATGTATGTCTTTATCCTAAGTTCCTGGAAGGGGGAACATATGCAAGAGGGAACACATGTTGATGGAGCGCATGCAACCTCATGGACGACATGTGTCGACCCAGGAACATGCAATTTAACCGAAGAATTGAGATGATATGGGGGTTCATTCCCCATTCTGTCGCTCGTTGTTTGAATGGAGGGATCTCTACTTCTGATTTCTGTAAGCCTCACACAGATCTGAAAAATGAAGCCTGTGATGTTGTCTAGAGGAACCAATACACCTTTATCCAAAGTGTGGAGTCTATTTTTGACCTCTGTGTGAATTGCTTGTCATGCATCCTGAAAATGGGTGTTACCTGAACTGTGTTGTGTTTTAGTGGCTTGTTGTCATTTCCTGTTTACACTCCTCGTTTTCCTGTTGTTGTTATTACCCATGAATTAGTCGAAAGTTGTTGTTATTGTTGTCACCTGTGAGTTGACCAAATGTTGAAGTTCTTGTTGTTATATTGAAGTTGCGGGAATTGAATTGGGAACTGGTGGAAGAAACGGGTTGTCAGGCCCATGGTAGAAGAGACAGGTTGTCAGGCCTGTGAGAAACTCTCTCTAGGTGAGGGAGTCTGCTGGGGAGTGGTTTTCTCCCAAAGAGAGTTCAACACCAGCTACAGAGCTCTGAGAATTCTTGATCCAACCTATTGTCGAGGCCCAGAAGGGAGGTGAAGCACTGATGGACTATGCTTGTGAAGGTGTATACTCCCGGGTGGAACAAGCATGTTGGGAATGAGATTCCATGAGTAGTGGGCATTAGAAGGCTTCTGGGATTATCCATCTGATCGCTTTGTGTAGTTTTCCTGTAACCTCAGCCTAGTCTAGCATTCCCTTACCTTGGGTGGAGCTTAGTCCCATCCCGGGGGTGACCCACTATTGAGCATGATGAGAAGTGAGGTCTAAGGCTGGGAGGTTTGCGGAAAGTTTGGACGTAGTTGATGGAGTTACTACAGTTTGAAAGATAAGTATATGCATGTGTTTAATTTCAATTAAAATGCATGTCTGTGATGCTTGGAAAATTATCATGTATTCCGTTGCGATGATATTTATTGTTGATTCCATTAATTTTGTATGTTAGCAGTAATTATATGTTTACTTTTTAAAGCCATTTAACTTCATTTAAATGCAAACTATATAAGTATGAGAATGTTTCCGCGTAGTAGCATTGCACGACAAGTGGGTTCATGGCTGGGGTCATTACAATATGGTATTAGAGCCCAAGGTCTCAATGTTGAACTTAGATGGGTTGGACAAGTGGTCTTTGGACCCAAGCTTTCGAGAGGAAATTGTGTCTGGAGGACTAATTTCGAACCTTAGAATGTTTCTGAGTGCCACTGGGTTATTGAGTCATATATGAAGCTCAGGAGAAGTAGGGGTAGAATAAAACTGCAGCCGGTGTGGTATTTGACCATAGAGAGGGAGGGCGCTCAACACTTGGGGTGTTGGAACTGAAGGATCTGTTTAGAAAGAAAGGAAAAAAAAAAACCTTTACGACCGTTAGATCTGGAGAAAGTGTCGAGAGGATATCCTAGAAGCCTTTCAGGAGTTCGAATATTAGGAAAAGCAGGGTGCCCTGAGGCACAACCCCCTGAAACCCAAAACTCTTAAGTCTCGAGAAGATCTACACTGTAGATCAGGGAAAAAGATCTCATCCATTGGATCGAGCAGAAGAGTAGAGAGTAATTTCGAGAGTTCGATTGTCGAGAGAAGTAGGATGTGCTGATGCACAAACTCCCGAAGCCCAAAATTATGAAATCCCAAAGAGATGAAGTAGTGGGTTTGTTTGACATCACGTGGATCAGTGTGGATCCATGGGATGTGTTCCACATGCCAGTGGGTCCCAAAGGAAAAGTAGATGCAGTGGGGCTAGATGGCATCACCTGAGGTAACATGGACCTTGTTAAGTACACCACATGTCACAACCATGGTTGGTGACAGTTGTGCTATGGGCTTGGTGGCTAGAAAGGTCGGAAGTTCAGAAGTTGGGATTTGGAGAGGGAAGTGAGTGTGAGAGCCTCCAGGACCCAAATCCAGAAACCCCGAAACCCAAAACCTTGAAGTTCTGATTAGAGAACCTTGAGATCAAGCGCTTGGTCATGAACCATGGTGGCATGGGTTGGGAAACTAAAAGAAAAAGGTCTAAGGCCTAAATGCACTACAGAGCCGAGAAGAGCTCAAAAAATTCATAGAAACTGAACGTTTTCTTGAATCAAGTTATTTATGAATGTTGTGGGATTTGTTAAGGAATAATGACCTGAAAATTTTTGGTTGTCTGCACGTTGTGATGCAAAAGTTCAATAAGAAATAGAACCAAATAGAATTTCCACTGAGTGCAAAAGAAATGGAAAGGGAACATATTGCTTCTGTTAATGTTTAAGCCATTATTATAGTTCTTTGAATTTCAATAGATAACAATAGCATAATATAGAATCACTAAGAAATACACAATCACAAGAGACACATCATTTATCCTGGGAAATCCTCATGGGGAAGAAATCCCAGCAAAAATTCCTTAATATAGATAGCCAATACAATGCCAAGAGATAAATTAAACAAATACAGAAAGTCCTCTCCCAAAGATGCACCTCTCTCTCTCCTTTATCCAACTTCATCTCCGAAACTTGTCTCTCAATGAACAAGTGAGTGTGTGTCTAAGTGAGGCGTTAGCCTCCTTATTCATACAAGATTGGCATGTGTGGGAGTGTCCTTTCACTAGCAGGGCCAACTTATTCTCCTGGGTGGTTATAACCACCTTTATTATATTCCGAGTCCTCTTTGATATATTCTAGGGCCAACTTATTCTTTTGCCTATTACAATTATATTATGACCAATTCA
>JZKD02S1323654.1:461033-472117 GCA_000966675.3 Picea glauca | reverse complement strand
ATCAATCCACAATGGGGATTGATCCAATGAATAATATATCAAATAATAATAAGAATACACTTTGCAGTTACATTATTTTAACACTCCCCCTTAACAAGAAGGGTATTCTACAACAACATCAGATGAGAGAGAGGCCTTTATCATCAACAACATCAAGAGGACAACATCATCAATATAATCTTGGAACACTGACTAGTGTATCTATAAATCATCAGAAGTTTTCTTCATAGGCAACAACGTCATTCTCAAAGGAATGCAATCATCATGTGCATCAATATGGATTAGTATAAAACTATTACATCATCATCACAACACGAGGCAGGCTCATCATCATAATACTAGACCGACTTTATGTCACAGCTGTAAGGCTAGAAGCACCATACTCATCTTTCTTTATGTCACAACAACCAAGCTGGAACCAAGGTACTCATCTTGCTTTACATCACAACAATCAAGCTAGAAGAAAGATATTGTATTGGCTTTAGGTCACAACTGTCAAGCCGGAAGCACAGTACTAGTCTCATCTCATCTTCTTTATTTACGTCACAGCCATCAGGTTGGAGGCAAGATAATAGATTGGCTTTACGTCACAACTGTCAAGCTGGAATCATAGTACTAGTCTCGTCACATCATCTTTCTTTATGTCACAACCATCAGGTTGGAAGCAAGATACTAGACTATCTTTACGTCACAACTGTCAATCTAGAAGCACAGTATTAGTATCATCACATCTTCTTGCTTTATGTCACAACCATCAGGTTGGAAGCAAGATACTAGACTAGATTTATGCCACAGTTGTCAAGCTGGAAGAAAAGTACTAGTCTCATCACATATTCTTTCTTTACGTCACAACCATCAGGTTGGAAGCAAGATACTAGACTAGCTTTACGTCACAGCTGTCAAGTCAGAAGCACAGTACTAGTCTCATCACATCTTCTTACTTTACATCACAACAATGAATATGGAAGCAAGAGATGTCTCATCACAACAACTACTCCTCCTTTCGAGGAAGGTCCTTTCAGACTATTCCAAGATTATCTCAAAAGTTCTAAAAATTTACACGAAATAGAGGCTTGGTCAACACATCAACAACCTGTTCATCCATGCTAACGTATTGGAGATTTATGGCTCCTCTCTGCACAATGTCATGGATGTAATGATATCTCATCTCTATTTGCTTCAACTTATCATGGAATACATGATTCCCTGTCATCTTTATGTATCTCTGGTTGTGACATATGATCGTGGTTGCTTCCATATCTAGGTCAAATAGACCGGTCAACAACTTTCAAAGCCATATAGCTTCGCAACTAGCAGAACAGATAACAATGTATTCTTCTTCCGCTGTGCTGAGAGAAATGTGTGATTGCTTCCTACTCTGTCACGAAATCATGGCTGATCCCAAACTAAAATAACATCATGAAGTGTTTTTCCTATCATAAACACTTCCTACTCAATCTGAATCAGTGTACCCACTCAATGTGAAATCATGATCTCCATCATAAATGAGACCATAATCTAATGTACCCTTAAGGTACCTCATCACATGTTTTGCAACCACTAGTTGAACATGTATGGGTTCTACCAGAAACTGAATCAAGGTGTTCACAGCAAAACAAATATCTTGTTCGGTTTTCATAAAGTACATTAGAGATCCAATAATCTGTCTATACAACGTGGCATCAATCAATTCTGACGAAGTGTTGACTAGCAGCTTCAACTTCGTTTCCATGGGTGTATTCATGGAATTACACTCTAACATGTCGAATCTCTTCAGGATTTCGATTGCATACTTCCCTTGGTTAAGGAACATCCCCTTTGGACTATGCCATACCTCAAGACCTAAGAAATAATGCATTAGGACAAGGTCTTTCATCTCAAATTCTGAAGTGAGTTTCTTCTTACATTCAATGATGAGATTTTCTTCTCCAGTTAATAATAAGTCATCCACATACTATAACAGTATTACTGGCTCATCGTTCATAACCTTGAAGTAGAGGTTAGAATCTGCTTTACTCTTGGTCAATCCCAATCTCATCAGAAAGCTATCTATCCATCCATACCAAGATCTAGGAGCTTGCTTCCATCCGTATAAGGATTTCTTCAACTTGTAGACATGAGACTTCATGTCAGCAAATTCAAATCCTTGAGGTTTCTCTATATACACTTCCTTTTAGATAACACCATTTAGGAAATATGTCTTTACGTCCATCTAGTGTAACTTCCACTTCATCTTAGATGCAAAAGATATAATGGTTCTGATTGAAGTGTATCTGGCTACATGAGCGAATGTCTCTTCATAGTCAATGAATTATTTTCTAGAAAAGCCACAAGATACACATCTTTCTTTATACTTTTCAATACTTCCATCAGCAACATGTTTTATTTTGAAGAGCCATCTGGAAGATATGACATCCTTGCTATTTGGTATGGGAACTATTTCCCATACATCGTTCTTTATTATGGATTGGTATTCTTTTTTCATGGCATCTTTCTATTCTTTCTTCTGAATGACTTCTTCAAAGAAGGTAGGATCCTTTTCTAGGAGATCACACATCAAATCCATATAACTGGAGAATGGCTTAGGCTTCTTCACATGTCTAGTGGTTCCTTTGGGAACACCATATTTCTCTCCATCTTGAATAATATCTCCAACCCAAGATGGTTTTCTTTTATGGGATATTTTCATCTGAGGAGGTTCTTGAAACTCTACTAGGTCACGATCTTATAGAATTTCCTCATTAGGGTAAGTTACGACTTCCCTCACTGGTCCAATAGCTCTGGGAACCTCCCTCACTGATTCTACAACTGTGGGGATTATGGGTTCCTCTTCATATACCTCTTCAAGATGGCATTTTCTTGATTTCTTGAGGGTTGTATATTCATCAAAGGTCACATCCCTGCTGGTGTCAATGTGGTGGTGCCCTAGTATATAGATCCTGAAGGCCTTGGAGACCTCACAATATTCCACAAATATTCCCTTCTTTCTTGAGGGTTCCAGCTTGTTTTTTTTCTCTTTCGGTATATGTATAAATACTAGGCAACCAAATATTTTGAGATGGATTACCTCTTGCTTATTTCCAGTGAACATCTCTTTCGGGGTCTTGAACCCAAGTGTACTACGGGACAATCAGTTTTGATCATATGCGACTATCATTGTTGCTTCTTCCCATAAGCAAATAAGAAGATCTTGATCGTGGATTGTGGTCTTCATGACTTCCATTATCGTTCTTTTCTTTCTTTCAGACACACCATTTTGTTGAGGATTATAGGGAGTAGTGAGTTCCCTCTTGATCCCAACATCTTTGTAGAAGATCACAAACTCTTTTGAGGTGTATTCTCCTCCATTATCTGACCTGAGTATCTTGATCTTTCTTTTAGAAAGATTCTCTATCAAGGCTTTGAATTCATTAAATTTTCCACTAATGGAGGATGATGGCATTGGTCCACACACATCTGAATGAATGAGCTATAGGACTCCTTCTGATTTGTTGTCTCTCTTTGGAAAAGGGTTCTTGATGTTCTTCCCTTGTGCACATCCATTGCATACGCTTTCATGGTCAACCTTGAGTTCTGGTAAACCTGTGACCACTTTGCATATGTATGGTAGCGCCTTGTAGTTAATGTGAGCTAGTCTTCTATGCCAAAATTCACATGGGTTTACAATGGTGTGGTCCATCGAAGCTTCTGAGTGACCCTTTAGCTTACACAAGCCATTTTCTTCTTTTCCAATGATGATTTCTTCATTTATGGTTTCTCCTTTAGCACGTTGCCTTTTGCAACTTTCACTATTGCTTCCTCAGGGTTATTACCTGTGACCTGGAACAAGGTCAACAAAACAACAAGAAAGAATAATATCCTTTTGAAAATATAAATCAATAGCACTAACAATCATCACAGTAGCTCTTTTAGAGATATCACTTGTAATTTGTATGAAGAAAATATTAAAGGTAAGGAATACAATACGAAATGAGGTGAACACTCTCATAGTGTTGTGATCAAACATTCCTCCATGGCAACCTGGAACTAACACACAATATTCATCCTAGAGGAGCTGTTAGTTGTATCAGACAAATGATTACTTTAAGCATTTACCTCTATATACTCATGTGCTATCAAGTATGATACTTTACAAAGACTGCTATCTCAACTATAGTCATCAACTTGTCATGTGTACCTTTGAATCTTATTAACTTGATTAATCAAACTTGGAGCCTTGTCCTCAGGAATGAGTGCTTTCTTTTCTTCCGAGTCTCCTTCACTCAAGATAACAAATGCTTTCTTCAACCTATCTTTGTACTAAGACAATACGCTATGTTGACAAAAGGTTTGGTTAGAGGATAAGTTCTATGATCTCAGTTTTTAATCCATCTAATACCTTGACTCATAAAAGGTTAGAATGATGGTCATGCAACATTGATCAATATAACAAATGGATGCATATTAGAGTAATCACACCTGGGTCGCATCATTCCTCTGAATGTGTTGGATCTTGAGATCCTTTTGGATCTATGAAAAGAGATCCCTTCTCTTGCAAATACTCTTTAAAGTTTAACCATTTAAACATATGTGAGTACATACCTCTCATAGCATTTGCAGGTAGTGGCTCTATTTGGCAGTAGCGGTAATCATTACCAACTCTTAAAAAATTCAAGGGTGATTGCAATTGGTACTATAGTTGCAACTGCAACTGCAGTTGATACCACAACTGGTTCTGAGACTACAATTGCAACCACAACTTAGGGTTTTATGAGGAAACCCTAATTTTTCAAACTTCAAAATTTGAAATTATGATCCAGGGGATAGATGTGCTGAGTTGAGGCGAGTAAGCTGGTGTAGTCAGATTTCTGAAAATCCAACTTTTACCCCCTCAAACTTGATCTATGGATTTATGGACTGGTGCTTCTGGTTTTCTGGTACTTCAGGTACTCTGGTACTTTTGGTACTTCTGGTACCTTGGTTTTTTGGTTTTCTGGTACTTTGTGAAAACTAGGGTTTCATTTTCTGGGAGATCTATCCACTGAAAATGTGCATTGAAGGTGCCAAAATGATCCTTCAAGGAGGGCACACTTTTCTAGATGGTTTTAGTGCTGAAATAACTCACCAACAAAAATCCCTAATTTGCATATACGACAACAATGACGCTTTTCAATTTTCTCTTATCAAAGATGCTCTCTTTAGCTTGGTTTTGATACCATGTTAATGTTTAAGCTATTATTCTAGTTCTTTGCATTTCAATAGATAACAATAGCATAAGATAGAATCACTAAGAAATACACAATCACAAGAGAGACAACATTTATCCTAGGAAACCCTCATGGGGTAGAAAACCCAACAAAACTTCCTTAATATAGATAACCAATAAAATGCCAAGAGATAACTCAAACAAATACCTAAATTCCTCTCCAAAGATGTGCCTCTGGCAATTTCTTCTCCAACTTCATCTCTGAAACTTGTCACTCAATGAACAAGTGAGTGTGTGTCTAAGTGAGGCATTAGCCTCCTTATTTATACAAGACTGACATGTGTGGGAGTGTCCTTTCACTGGCAGGGCCAAATTCTTCTCCTGGGTGGTTATAACCACCTTTAATATATTTCAGGGCCTCTTTGATATATTCTAGGGATGACTTCTTCTTTTGTCTATTACAATTATATTATGACCAATCAATAAAAGGGGATCTGGTCCTTTTACAATAGCTGACATGATCAATCCACAATGGGGATTGATCCAATGAATAATATATCAAATAATAATAAGAATTCACTTTGCAGTTACATTATTTCAACACTCCCCCTTAACAACAAGGGTATTCTACAACATCATCAGACGAGAGAGAGGCATTTATCACCAACAACATTAGGAGGACATCATCATCAATATCATCTTGGAACACCGAATGGCGTATCTATAAATCATCAGAAGTTTTCTTCATAGGCAACATCGTCATTCTCAAAGGAATGAAATCATCATCTGCATCAATATGGATTAGTATAAAACTAATACATCATCGTCACACCACGAGGCTAGCTCATCATCATAATACTGGACCAACTTTACGTCACAGCTATAAGGCTGTAAGAACAATACTCATCTTGATTTACATCACAACAATCAAGCTGGAAGTAAGGTACTCGTCTTGCTTTATGTCACAACAATCAAGCTGGAAGCAAGATACTATATTGGCTTTACGTCACAACTGTCAAGACGGAAGGATAGTACTAGTCTCATCTCATCGTCTTGCTTTACGTCACAACCATTAGGTTAGAAGCAAGATACTATATTGGCTTTATGTCACAGTTGTCAAGCCGGAAGCATAGACTAGTATCATCACATCGTCTTGCTTTACATCACAACCATCAGGTTGGAAGAAATATACTAGACTAGCTTTATGTGACAACTATCAAGCTGGAAGCACAATACTAGTCTCATCACATCTTATTGCTTTACGTCATAACCATCAGGTTGGAAGATAGATACTAGACTGGATTTACACCATAGTTGTCAAGCCAGAAGCACAGTACTAGTATTATCACATATTCTTTCTTTATGTCACAACCATCAGGTTGGAAGCAAGATACTAGACTAGCTTTACGTCACAACTATCAAGTCAGAAGCACAGTACTAGTCTCATCACATCTTCTTGCTTTAAGTCACAACGATGAAGTTGGAAGCAAGAGATGTCTCATCACAAAAAATACTCCCCCTTTCGAGGAAGGTCCTTTCGGACTATTCCAAGATTATCTCAAAAGTGCTCAAACTTTACACGAGATAGAGGCTTGGTCAACACATCAACAACCTGTTCATCTGTGCTAACGTATTGGAGCTTTATGGCTCCTCTCTGCACCATGTCATGGATGTAATGATATTAGATATCTATGTGCTTCGAATTATCATGGAATACATGATTCCCTGTCATATTTTTGCAGCTCTAGTTTTCACATAGGATCATGGTTTCTTCCATCTCTAGGTCAAATAGACCGGTCAACAACTTTCAAATCCATATAGCTTCGCAACTAGCAGAACACACAACAATGTATTCAGCTTCCATTGTGATAAGAGGAATGATGGATTTCTTCCTACTCTGTCATGAGATCATGGATGATCCCAAACTAAAACAACATTGTGAAGTGATTTTCCTTTCATAAACACTTCCTACTCAATCTGAATCAGTGTACCCACTCAATGTGAAATCATGATCTCCATCATAATTGAGACCATAATCTAATGTACCCTTAAGGTACCTCATCACATGTTTTGCAACCACTAGTTGAACATGTTTGGGTTCTACCAGAAACTGAGTCAAGGTGTTCACGGAGAAACAAATATCTTGTCTGGTGTTTGTCAAGTACATCAACGATCCAATTCTGTCTATACAATGTGGCATCAATCAATTCTGACGAAGTTTCTACCAGTAGATTCAACTTCGTTTCCATGGGTGTATTCATGGACTTACACTCTAACATGTCGAATCTCTTCAGGATTTCGATTGCATAGTTCCCTTGGTTAAGGAAGATCCTCTTTGGACTATGCCATACCTCATGACCTAAGAAATAATGCATTAGGACAAGGTATTTCATCTCAAATTATGAAGCAAGTCTCTTCTTACATTCAATGATGAGATTTTCTTCTCCAATTAAGAATAAGCCATCCACATACAATAATAGTATTACTGCCTCAACGTTCATAATCTTGAAGTAGAGGTTATAATTTTCTTTACTCTTGGTAAAGCCCAAGCTCGTTAGAAAGTTGTCTATGCGGCCATACCAAGCTCTAGGAGTTTGCTTCAATCCGTAGAAGGATTTCTTCAACTTGTAGACATGAGACTTCCTATCTTCAACTTCAAATCCTTGAGGTTTCTCTATATACACTTCCTCTTAGATAAAACCAATTAGGAAATATGTCTTTACATCCATCTGGCATAACTTCCATTTCATCTTAGCTGCAAGGGCTATGATGGTTCTGATCGAAGTGTATTTGGCTACAGGAGCGAATGTCTCTTCATATTCAATGCCTTCTTTTTGAGAAAAGCCACGAGATACAAATCTTTCTTTATAATTTTCAATACTTCCATCAGCAACATGTTTTATTTTGAAGAGTCATCTGGAAGATTCCACATCCTTACTATTTGGTATGGGAACTATTTCCCATATATCGTTCTTTATTATGCATTGGTATTCTTTTGTCATGGCATCTTCCTATTCTTTTTTCTGAATCGATTCTTCAAATTAGGTAGGCTCCTTTTCTAGGAGATCACACATCAAAGCCATATAATTGGAGAATGGATTAGGTTTCTTCACATGTCTCATGGTTCCTTTGGAAACACCATATTTCTCTCCATCTTGAATAAGCTGTCTAGCCCAAGATTGATTTCTTTTATGGGAGATTGTCATCTGAGGAGGTTCTTGAAACTCTACTACATCATGATCTTCTATAATTTCCTCATCAGGGGAAGTTACAACTTCCCTCACTGGTTCAGTAGCTCTGGGAACCTCCCTCATTGATTCTGTAACTCTTGGGATTACGAGTTCCTCTTCATATACTTCAAGATGAATTTTTCTCTATTTCTTGAGGGTTGTATCTTCATCAAAGGTCACATCCTTGTTGATCTCAATGTGACAGTAACCTGGTATATAGATCCTGAAGGCCTTGGAGACCTCATAGTATCCCACAAATATTCCCTTCTTTCTTGAGGGTTCCATCTTGTTTTTTTTCTCTTTCGGTATATGTATAAATATTGGGCAGCCAAATATTTTGAGATGGCTTACCTCTGGCTTATTTCTAGTGAACATCTCTTCCAGGGTCTTGAACCCAAGTGCACTATGGGACAATCAGTTTTGAACATATACGGTTGTCATTGTTTCTTCTGCCCATAAGCACATAGGAAGATCTTGATCGTGGATTGTGGTCTTCACGACTTCCATTATCTTTCTATTCTTTCTTTCAGCCAGACCATTTTGTTGAGGATTATAGTGACTAGTGAGTTCCCTCTTGATCCCAACATATTTGCAAAATCTCACGAACTCTTTTGAGGTGTATTCTCCTCCATTATTTGACCTGAGTATCTTGATCTTTCTTTCAGAAAGATTCTCTGTCAAGGCTTTGAATTCCTTGAATTTTCCACTAATGGAGGATGATGGCATTCAACCAGACACCTCTGAATGAATGAGTTATAGGACTCCTTCTTATTTGTTGTCGCTCTTCGGAAAAGGGTTCATGATGTTCTTCCCTTGTGCACATCCATTGCATACGCCTTCATGGCCAACCTTGAGTTCTGGTAAACCTGTGACCAGTTTGCATATGTATGGTAGTGCCTTGTAGTTAATTTGAGCTAGTCTTCTATGCCAAAGTTCACATGGGTTTACAATGGTGTGGGCCATGGAAGATTCTGAGCGACCCTTTAGCTTATACGAGCCATTTTCTTCTTTTCCAATGATGATTGCTTCATTTATGGTTTCTCCTTTAGCACATTTCCTTCTGCAAATTTCACTATTGCTTCCTCAGGGTTATTACCTGTGATCTGGAACAAGGTCAACAAAATAGGAAGCAAGAATAATATTCTTTTGAAAATACAAACCAATAGCACTAACAATCATCACAGTAGCTCTTTTAGAGCTATCACTTGTAATTTGTCTAAAGAAAATATTAAAGGTAAGGAATACAATACGAAATGAGGTCAACACTCTCATAGAGTTGTTATCAAACATTCCTCCATGCAACCTGGAACTAACACACAAGATTCTTCCTAGAGGAGGTGTTAGTTGTATCAGACAAATAATTACGTTGAGCATTTACCTCTATATGATCACATGCTATCAAGTATGATACTTTACAAAGACTGCTATCTCAACTATAGTCATCAACTTGTCATGTGTACCTTTGAATCTTATTAACTTGATTAATCAAACCTAGAGCCTTGTCCTCAGGAATGAGTGCTTTCTTTTCTTCTGAGTCTCCTTCACTCAAGATGACGAGTGCTTTCTTCAACCTATATTTTTTACTAAGACAATACGCTATCTTGATAGAAGGTTGGGTTAGAGGATAAGTTATATGATCTCAACTTTTAATCCATCTAATACCTTGACTCAGAAAAGGTTAGAATGATGGTCAAGCAACATTGATCAATATAACATATGGATGCATATTATAATAATCACACCTGGGTTGCATCATTCCTCTAAATGTGTTGGATCTTGAGATCCTTTTAGATCTATCGAAAGATATCCCTTCTCATGCAAATACTCTTTAAAGCTTAACCATTTAAACATATGTGAGTACATACCTCTCATAGCATTTGTAGGTAGTGCCTCCATCTGGAAGCAACCGTAATCATTACCAACTCTTAAAAAATTCAAGGGTGATTGCAACTAGTACTAGGACTAGAAATGCAACTGCAGTTGATACTGCAACTGGTTCTGAGACTGCAACTACAACCACAACTTAGGGTTTTATGAGGAAACCCTAATTTTTCAAACTTCAAAATTTGAAATTCTGATATAGGGGATAGATTTGTTGAGCTGAGGCAAGTAAGCTGGTGCAGTTAGATTTATGAAAATTCAACTTTTACCCCCTCAAAATTGATCTATGTATTTATGGACTGGTGCTTCTGGTTTTCTGGTACTTTAGGTACTTTGGTAGTTTGTGAAAACTAGGGTTTAACTTTTCGAGAGATCTATCCACTAAAAAGGTGCGCTGAAAGAGCCAAAATGATCCTTCTGGGAGGGCACACTTTTCTATATGGTTTTAGGGATGAAATACCTCACCCAAAAAAATCCCTAATTTGCATGTACGACAACAATGACATTTTCCACTTTTCTCTTATAAAAGATGCTCTTTTCAGCTTGGCTCTGATACCATGTTAATGTTTAAGTCATTATTATAGTTCTTTGCATTTCAATAGATAACAATACCATAATATAAAATCACTAAGAAATACACAATCACAAGAGACACATCATTTATCTCAGGAAACCCTCATGGGGTAGAAAACCCAACAAAACTTCCTTAATATAGATAGCCAATACAATGTCAAGAGATAAATCAAACAAATACATAAAGTCCTCTCCCAAAGATGCGCCTCTCTCTC
>JZKD02S1323654.1:428823-452925 GCA_000966675.3 Picea glauca | reverse complement strand
ATACAACCAGCAAATTGTCAGTATTTTATGTATATCATAATTCAACATGCACATCACCTTATGCAATGATATTAGAATTGCTTGCACCTAGCAATTCAATCACTATTACCAAACAATTTAAGAAAATAGAATGACTTATCATTCTATGCATGTGCATGTTCATAATTAACAATAGTAAGTTCACTTCTTCAGTTTTTGAATAGGAAATTTTCTGTAGTCACAATTCCTGTGACTACCTCACTTGCAACTTTCCTATTCCAATGTTTAACAGTTCCTAAAATGCTCTCAACTTCTCAAGTTAGTAACATTTCAACCATTAGTATTATTATTTCCATGCAAAAACATATATACATCCACTCACATAATGCATTCGAAAACATGCATTTAGGTATACAATTCCATCATGTATGAGTGCAACTCTACCACTTACTAGGCATGAGTGCAACTCTCAATGCCTATTTATTCAATGCACCTTTGCATTGATTTTTAGAATGAGATTTATCTAAGTCATGCATCTCACCATCCATAAATTGGAAATCTGGCCAACGTCTCGACCGATATCCACACACTTCCCATTGTCTTCCCAATTACTTGGATGCCTTCCCTTTCGACCTGAACACTACACCAAGAATACAATTCCGTAGTCTTTATTAGTGTTAGCAAAAAGGTTTCAGTCCAAGTTTTATATAAAGTAGGAAGCTCATTGGGTATTTGTGTGGAACATAACCTTTCTATAACCATACCCTGCCATATCCAACCCTGTCCTGGTCTCATACATGACTATATTTCTTAGCATCATTCCTATAACAAGTTCTTATCTTTTATTTTCTTTGGTTATTGTCTCATAACCAAATTAACATGACATGCTACTATGTCATTGTGTGCATTCAAAAGCTAAAATATTTGATAACTATAATAGGCCTCTAGTCTTTACCACACCTAGTGGTAACTTAATATTGTCAATGCACTTAAACAATACCATACAACATAGTATACAATTCAATTTGGGGAAATTCTTACTTGGATTTCCCTTTGGCAATTATACAACATAATTTCCAAAAGAGAGATACTTACCTGCATGGATGCCATTAAACGAGTGTAATGCTACCTGATTAGATGATGACTATAGAAGTTCTCATGCTTCCTTATCAACCTTATAATTCAATATTCCATCCTTATGTTGCTTCCATCCGTGTGCAACAACATTATCAACAACATTGGCAAACATGCAAGCATTATCACCCTATGGTTGTCCCAACAAGCCATATAATACTTGTCGCTATAGTAATTGCAACAACTTCTATCTTCCTTAATCATGTTTCCTTGTTTATCCCATAAGTCTTCCATTCTCCTAGGTTCATAAATCTTCAAGTGCTCTTCACTGTAATTATTGTGCATGAATATTTCTGATATGAGCACTTTCTAGCCAATACACTCTTGGTTGCCTTTGTTTTTCCATCCAAATACTAAAATGATATTAACCTTCAAATTTTATTTATTTACTGGATCCATCTATCCCAACTCATACTTGGATGAATTATGATTCCAATCTTGTTGTCTTCTAGACTTTGGATCTTCAACATCCATTTTTTTTCTTTGGATCCCTCCGATCCAACTCCTACATGACCCAATTCTATTTGTAGTCATGTTTTCTGAGTAACCTTGGACAGTTAACACCAACTTCCTTCTTGAGGTACTTGATTTATCCTTTCCTTAACTGATCATATCAGTACTTGGATTTGCTTTTTGTCTATTACTTTCCTTTGTCTTGACCAAGCTGATTTCAACCTACCTTGCACAATCCAATTCTATCATTCCATAAATAATGCCCTTCATACCATGCTTCCACTGCGCACTCTGATAACCATAAGGGAATCATTACTCTAATTTCATAGATAATCCATGGATATGATGCACTCCTTATCCAATATGCAATAAGCCTCTTTCTTTATCTGATTACTATCATTTAGGTAGTCAATTCCTTTTATAATAGATTTGAATCCCATGTATTGCTTAATATGTATATTAGTTTCTTTGGGAGTGAATGGACTTTCACTAATTCATTCACTACATGATCTATTCTTCTATCCAGATTCCATTGAATACTTGACTAACATGAGAGGACTTCCTGTAGTGGCCTCCCAATATTTATGGCTACACTCAGATTCATACCTTGACATTTTGTGGTCTTGGCTTTTGATCATCTTATGAAATATTTTGTCATAGCACTCTTTCCCTGAGTACCTCTGCTTATTTTTTTTATTTTTTATTTTTTTAACTAAAATTCAACCTTCTCACATGTTAATAACTCCAAGTTTTTAACTCTTGCAAAATCTTTTTAGATAAGACCCAAGTCTTGAGAATTTAACAAGAACTACATCATCGCAGAAGCTTGATAGTTTGGAGGATCGGGAAAACCATTGTGGTTTTTTAAAATAGACACGTGGCACCTTCAAAGATACATTGGGGCGAAAGGAGGGTTGACGAAACCACTTTCACCAAAATCCCGATGTCACTTGTTTCAATATGTCAAAACCACCACTCGTGGGATGGGCAACGACTAGTCAAATCACCCTGTTTCACTCATTCTGTACTTCATAGCCATATGATGTCTGGTGAATGCTACCATGTAACGAACTCAAAAGCTAATCATTTGAAATGGATTAGCCAAGGATGGAAAACCAACTTACTTGTATGTAAGTTTTTCTGTGATTCATGATTGTGACTCTATAACTACCAATTCTCAAGTATGGAGGCATCATCTTATCCATAAATGGAGTAATCTCCAAATTTGCTCAACTTTCTGATCTCTATAAAATCATTTCAGTGTCCAAAAAATTGAAGTACATGGGCAAAGATATATCCAGTGAGACTGGTTATTCATGCAACATGGTATATTTACCTACGAGTAAGAAGGAAAGGGTAATTACACATATAATAGCGACTAAATTCTACACAAAACCTACTACAGACTCGAAATTGGAAGCCAGGCTAAATCCCATTATGAGGGATCTAGTCATCAACAGGAAAGCTGTTAAGAAGAAATGGAGAAAGCGACAAAAGAAATAAACCATAGCTTAAATGAATGAAAGTGTTGGAGAGGATCATCCAGTCTGGTTAGATACTCTAAAGGAGGAGATTGTTAAGCTGAAATGAGTCCTCAAATAAAATTAAGTACATTTCAGCAAATTTTGAACAACTATTAGTAGAGGAAAGGGGCCCGAGAGATGATAGACCTATTCTTAAACGATCCCTTTAAAATGGGTAACTTTTATTTTAAATCATTCCCTTTTTGTAACTTATCTCTATTTTTTAGAAATATCCGGAAGTCCAAGAGTTTTAAATTCTATAAATAATTCCCTTATATATATAAAGAAGCAGATTTTGGGTTGTTTATGAAAATATTCTGATTGGTGGTGATATGAGTCTTGTTTACTTTCATAGTATGTGTTTCTTGTAAGCTTATATTTCACTTTCATTTGTCTAAATCGAAGGAATATAAAAACCATAATTTATTTCTTCTCAAACCAACTCTGAATTCATTTTAAATAATTCTCTAATGCATTTGTGTGTTTCTTTTTCCTCTAATACCATGCAACTTTTCTATTAAACTCAGACTCATCGCCTTAATTAGCCTTCTCCTCTTGATAGTTCAATGTTCCAACAATGCATTGTTCATTCCAGACTCCATAGCCCAAATGTCATCTCCGTTCCTCCAGTAATTCAACAACAAACCCCAAAACAAACCAAATCTAGCCAATGTTTTCTATAGATATACCCAGTGACACGAGAGAGCCCTCAAAAATGCGCTGCAAAAAGATGATGTTCAAACAGTATAAAATGTCACGGAAATCTGTTGCTTTCTGTTGTTGTTCGCCTTTTAAACAACTTCATGTGCACAAAAATTAAACCTGTACACCCATATTTATCGTGCACAACAACACCACAAGATAAATTGTTTTCTCGCGCACCTATAACCACTATGAATTTCTTCTCTGTCACGGTAATAACTTGCACGCACTACTTTTGCGTTGCGCACCAATATTCACTGCGCATAGTTTTGGTTCTTTCATTGATACCTGTTGCGCATAGTTTTTGTATCGCACACTAATATTACACATGCATTTATCTCTATGCATTGGACCATGCCAAAGTTCAATATGCCCCCACCACGCATAATAATATGCACGCAACATTGTTTACACTTTCACGAGACAACTTATACTCATACTGTGTGAGCACCAACCAAACTCCTCTATGCTTTACAATACTGCACACACCACACACACCATTACTACGTGTGTGCACACTGCACAATGATAAATCTAGCACTTGCATCCACACACAATATTTTTCCATGCGACGCCAAAATGTTTCGCATGCACCCTGACGCCATATTTTTCCACGCGGTACTAAATTTTTATCATGCGCACCTGCACGCTATCATTTTTCTGCGCAACACCAAAATCTAATGCGCATCAGCACGCCAATACCTTGCCACGCAATGCCAAATTTTACCTATCCCAAGATTTTCACTGTGCCACATAAATCTTTGGTGCGCCCAACTGTGCACATTCACCTTTATGCACATTGATTCCTCGTGAATTCTGCTACAAAAATTGGGTCTTTTTCCCAATTCACCATAGACATTCGACAACTATGAAATTCATTCAATTTCACCCCAATAACACCAACTCAACCTTTGTAACAACAGATTGTTGTGGGTTAACATTTCTGGAATGAATTTTTCCCAACTCAATTCACATATTGGGAATTTTAATTATAAAACTCGCTCCAACTATCATGGATTCACTGTAACTTCAAATTCGACCAATTCCAAGTCCGAATTTGCTAGAACATATATTAAATCAGTAATATCTTATCACTTGGCTGAATTTCTCCATTTTCTCATGAATTGAACCACAGAAATTGGGGCGTTTCCCCATTTCCACCTAGTTGTTGTTACTTTTTACCATGGACGCTCTACAAACTAAAATTTGGCCACTTTGAAATAAAGCCTCTATGACATTTTGCTTCAAGTCAACTTTCTCGGCCCATTCAGGCTCAGTGTTGAAAACTAAAGCTCTGATACCATATTGTAACGTCCCCGACCACCCATGGTCGGGACATCCTACGCCAGAGAACTCTTAAGTTCTCTCTATGAAAAATACTGTAACATACCCAACTTCTTTTATGAGCCATGCCACATAAAATTTTCTAACTGCATGCAATTAAAAATATATACAAGCAGAACTCTTACGCAAGATTTATATATAAAACGTAATAGACAATTACATTACGTAAATGCACAAATTTACATTTAAATAATAGTAAAAATAGACATGAAACATATACAAGAAATACCCAAAAACCTACAGACAGTTATAACCATGCATATGATAAACCCATAAAATAAACACACAGATAACAATGCAGCATGTAATTTTATCACACAATTAACACTTATCTTTTTAAGAATATCACCAACTGCATGCAGACCTTCCATGAACCTCCCATCTTTAGACCACACTGTTCATCACTCTCAACAGTGAGTCACCCCCGATCTGGGACTAAACTCTACCCAGGTATAGGGATTCCTAACTAGGCTATAGGCTCATAGACAACAGGAAAGACATTGTCATGGTGCCCACTCAACTAATAGCCTACATTCCCTCATTCCCCACATTCCTATCCCACCCAAGAAGTGTGCTCCTTCTCTGCTCAACAGTCCTTCGGCTGTCTCGCTTCCTTTCCAGACTTCATCAATAGGCCAGACAGGAAGTCTCAGAGCCCTGTAGGTGCAGTTTAGCACCTTCATGAAATCAATTCCCAACAATTCTCTCACCCAGAGAATTGCTCACGAGCCTGACAACCTGCCTCTTCAATATACCATGGGCCTGACAAACTGCTTCGTCAACCCCTCTCCCAAGATAACCAGGTACACCAACATAAAATGGCTATGGATACCGATTCAGATACAATGAAATGAATGTCTGAGGATAACTGATTGCATGAGTGAAAACGGCATGGAATCATGGCTCCATGATGGAAGGAATGATGGAAAAGATGATGGTAAGAATGATCGGGGGGGGAGTGTGAAAATGAACTAAGTCCCAACAATATGTATGCATGTCCCCAACTTGACACTTGTCATGTTGGGAGCTACTTTGGCCCACTTGTCCCCAACTTTAGAACTTACGATAAAATAACTATCCATACTTTATGATTTAAGAAATATTAATATAATATTCCTTTTTGGCTCAAGCTCTCTGGCTTAGCCGATTTCCTTAACTTAGCCCCTCCCTTTCCCTAACTAGTGGAGTTTAGTCCCCCATATATTTTATCGTGGTCGGTCTGCGTGCAACGATGTATTTTATATTAAATATGAGACATGTACAAAAACAAGTGCAGTGGCCTTTAACATATAGGCTCTCTGACCTAATCAAAACATAAGCATCCTAGCTTATAATAACTAGCTCACTAGCCTATAAAACATATCATATACACAAAGGCTCCCTGGCCTTAACATCGTGTGTACTTAAGATGTTTCACACGGTATCCTGGAATGTGCTCATTTCATAATTTTTACTGCAGAGTACCTACACACACTATGCCATGAAAGGTGCATACAAAATTATATCAAAACAAATCACCAGCCTAAGAACATTATTATATTTATAATTGGTTCAGCTTGGGGATATTACACAATTGGTACAAGAAGAGGGATTGGTGGATGTAGAGCGTATACAAATTCTCCTCACCTGGAGTAATGGAAGAGGAGGTCATGATTACATTTCTAAGAGATTGGATAGATTTTTTATTTCAGAGGAGCTTGCACTTTCATGGCTCAGGTATAGAACCTGGGTATGTCATCTAAAGATCCTTGATCATATGGCCATGATACTACATTTGGAACAAGATCATGAAAAAGTATGTTATCCCTTCGAATTTAACTCTATTTGGCTGGAAAAACTATAGTTAGTTAGCTTTGTTAGAGCCAACTGGGCTGGACTTTTGGGAAGAGAGATACTAAACCCTATGGATTCTTTGGTTAAAAATTTAAATATTCTCAAGACTCTAGTGATAAACTGGGAAATAAAGAAAAAATTTGAAGCAAAGCAATAAATGATCAAGCTTAAATTTTATATGGATACACTTTACACTAATTTTCCAGGGGGATTCGAGAAGGAGGAAGATAAAGAGCTAGTAATAGAAAAAGAGAAGAGGAAACTATATCTTTAGACACATGAGGAGGAGACTTGGAGGCAAAAGAGTAGGATAAATTGGTTGGCTTTAGGTGATAGGAAGAATTTTTTTTTGTATGCATATGCAAACTCCATAAAATAGAATAATATTATTTGGGAGAACTATAAGGAAGATGGAACAATGATTACTAGTAATCAAGATCTACAAATGGAAGTTGTTGGATATTTCCAGAATATTTATAAGGCACAGCCTAACCTTTTCATTTATAATCAATTAGCAATTTTAAGGAATTACCCAAGGATGTTTACGGAGGAATATAGTCTCAGAGTGACTGAGCCGGTAACTTCAATAGAAATATTGTCAATTCTAAAAGTCTTTAAATCTTCAAAAAGTCCTAGCTCGGATGGTTGGACAGTGGATTTGTTTCTAGTTTTTTATGACATATTGGGTAATGATATTTTGGATATGGCGGAAGAGACCAAGAGGAAAGGCAAGGTCTCTAGAGCTTTAAATGATACTTTTCTCGCCCTTATTCCTAAGAGTAATACTCCAGGATATTTTGGTGGATATAGACCTATAACATTGTGTAACTTAGTGTATAATATCATCACTAAAATTATAGGTACCAAAATAAAATCCTTATTGTATTTTGGTTTATCAAAGGAACAATTTATGTTTCTTGAGGGTAGGAAATTGCTTATGACATTAGTGTTGTACAGGAATCTCTACATAGTATCAAGGTGAAAAATATCAAAGATCTAGTTCTTAAGGTTAGTATTACTACAGGTGAGATTGTGCTTAGAAGAAACTGAATGGATTATGGGGTGTGTGACCTCTACAAACTATGTTGTGTTGATAAATGGTAAGCCTACTAATTTCTTTAAAATTTCAAGGGGACTAAGGCAAGGGTGCCCTTTATCACCCTTACAGTTTCTTCTTATTGTAGAAGGGATAAGCAAAGAAATAAAGGAACGGGTGAGGGAAAATAAATTAGAAGGAATTCTTGTGGAAAGAGGGATAAACATCACACATCTAATGTTTGAAGTTGATATTATACTATTTGGGATTGGAAGCATTATGGAATGGAAAGTTTATAAAGAAATTCTGGAACTTTTTTGCATAGCAACAGGAATGGATTTCATCCCCCAAGAAGTCATCCTTCTTAGAAGCTGGATGGGCAGCAGAGGACCTAACATTGTTGAAGGAATTTATGCCTTTTAATGTAAACCCAATTGATGAGGGATTTACATATCTTGGGTGCTTCCTCAAACCAAATTTCTATAATATAGCATACTAGAGCTGGTTGGAGAAAATATTTGAAACAAGAATTTTGAACTGGAGTCACAGGTGGCTAAGCTTAGGGGGAAGGGTTACTCTTATCAATGTTGTTATTGGAAGCACACCTATGTATTGGCTATCGTTAGCCAAAATACCTAAAAATTTCCTCAATAATATCAGAAGGAGGATGTTCAGTTTTTTGTGGTCTAGGAAAAAGATAAAAGAAGGGATTCATCTCATAATTTGGAAAAAGATTTCAAAACCAAAAAAGGTGGGTGGATGGGGTATTAAAAATATTTTTTCCTTTGGTAAATCCTTAGCAGTTAAAATTTTGTGGAGGTGTCTTATGGTGCTTGGTCTCTAGCATGGGGTGATACTTAAAAAATATCTCATGAAGAAAACTGTGGTTGAGTGGTTCAGGGAAGGAAGGAAAAATTAGTCTGGAATTTCATACATTTGGAGATCACTCACCTCTTCCATTACCATAATAACAGATTGGTTGGTTTGGAAACCTGGTAATGGGAGGGATATCAAAATTTTAGCAGACTCAATGGTTGGGGCTCACACCTATTATAAATTGTCAAGGAACCTTATTCTTACTCTGAAGGCACAAGGTGTATAATATCTTACACAGGCTGGGATTATGGATATGGAGGTTACTAGACATACAAAATGGATAAAGGCTGAGACTTTAGGATTGGAAGGATAACATAAAGAGGAATTTAATAACTATGTCAAGGGTGTAGTTGGATCGATATTTGAGTTAAACAATGAAAAAGATACTTTACTGCGGTCTTGGGATACTAAAGGGGGACACGTTAATGTAAAACAAGCATATGAAGTCATTGGAGGAGGTGGTGGAAGAATCAACTTACTGGTATATTGAACTTAGTCAATGGCAACTGCCTTTAAAAGTCAAAATTTTACTTAGCTAATGCTTGAAAAAAAAATTCTTACTTGGGAAAATTTGGTCAAAAGAGGTATTCTTGGGCCTAGTAGATGTGTTCTTTGTGGAAACAATGAGGAAAATGTGAGACATATTTTTGTTTATTGTAGTTTTACCAAAGACATTTGGTACACTATTCAAAAGTACTTAAAATTTGAGAGTAATTGGTAAGGAGGAAAGATTGCAGATTGCTTACAAAACTGGATAAAGAAGAAGGAAAATGTTAAAGAAATTCCTTGTTATATTTACTAAGAGGTTTGGAAACATAGGAACTTGGTTATTTTTGAAGAACGTACTCCTTATAGGGTCATAGTTTGTAACAGTATTCTACAAGACTTGGGAGAAACAAAAGTATCCTTATCAACTATGGGTAGTAGGATTGATAGGCCTCCTTTTATGGTGCATCTCAAGACATGGGAACTAAATGTGGGGTTGCAGAACTATTAAAATGTCCAATGTTAGGAACTTTTAAACTAAAGATGAATTGTGGTAGTGGTACTAATACAAAGGGTGAAGTTCTTTCCCTGTGGTGTATCCTATATTTTGCATGATATAAAAAGGTAAATAGGTTACAACTGGTAGGCGATTCAAATATTATCATAGATTGGTTTGCTAATGAAAATAATCTTCATGTGATTTGTCTTCAACCTTGGATGAGAAGAATTCGAGTGTTGAGCAGGTTATTTATTCAACTAAAATCAAAACACATTTACAGGGCATATAATATGGAAGATGATCAACTATCGAAAGAACCATTACTCCTAGATGAGGATGGTATTTTTTATGCAGTGGGGAATGAAGGAAACTCAACAAATTTTGAACGATTAGATGTTTGATAAACTTGCAATGGTGCAAGGGTGTTATAACTAGACACTTTTTGTTTTTTGAACTGGGCATGTAAAATCTGAGGATAATTATTTCAGAGTATATATGCAATTCTGAGTACTGGATTTAAATGTATTTTGAACAAAATATATGGCTCTTAGTACAAAAGGATCTGAAAGTTTTGATCCTGTAGGCATTTTTTTGTAACTGATATTATATTTATTGCATTATTTAGAAATAAAATATAATTTTTTTATTTTTTAATATGATTTTTAAAAATTATTATTAAATAATATTATTAAAAAAGTTATTTTTCTTATAAATTTAATATTTTTATGTTTTTATGTTGTTAAAAATTATAATTTTGTTTAATTAACTGGTGGGTGCAAGCTAATGATGGCCTCTCATGACGTGTTCGTGGCAATGGAAACATGGAAAAACAATTAAATTAGTTTTCTGAATATACAACTTTTATTTATAGAAATTGTGAATAACTATGTGAAATTTGTGTTTTTCTAACATTAATATGTTATTTTTCTAGCAAAATATAATGTACATGTCTGGTTAGTGCAAGTTTTGAGTACCTTAAGGATGCAATTTCCTTCTAAAAACAATTCCAAAAACTTGCATAATTGTAGAGAACCCATTGTTCTAGTGAGGTGTATTTTTTCAAAATTTATTATATTAATTTCATATTTTTTAAATTATGAAAGTCAATATATCCTTGAAATTACAACACCTTATGTTACTCTAGGCTATCATGGTCTTAATATTATAAAAAAAATAAACATAAATAAATAAATAAATAGATTGTAGATATAGATCTTCTAGTGAGGCGTATAACTCATTTTAGAAATGGTTAACATCACAAAAGTTATAGCAGAAATAAAATAGGTATGTATTTTAGTATTTCGATATATGTCAAGAAAGAAATATATTAAAAATAGTCAATAGCCAACTATATTTGTGTTTGTAGTTTCATCAACAATGGATTTATGTAGCCTATAGAAAAATAACATAAAAAAAAAGATATAGAGAAGTATTCATAAAAATGGAGATTTTTATGTATTTGTAGACCAAGCCACTAGGTTTGGCATTCCAAACTTAGGTCAGAGGCAACCGACTCAACGTACACATACACTAGAGTTGTCATTCCTTCCCAATAAAAAAAGAATTTGGTGAATGCACGAAGTTGGTGGTGGAAAAAGTGGCAAGGGCATTAGCAGGAATGTGTAGTCGCATGAACACGTGCGCATTCTTGGGAACATTCACACATTCCTAATCCTATAGGTTTGGAAATGCCCAAACCTCCATCAAGTTTTCCATGTAGGTTCGTCGGTAGGAATGTGTGCGCATTCCAAACAAGAACGTGTACACGTTCCTGCTGTGTCAATTTTTTAAGGACCGTGGGTGCGTTTTGTGATCAATTGCACACCGTGCCTCACAAATTTCCTTCATTGAGAAAGAAAAAAGGACAAGGAGAAAATCCCCAAATATTTCCATCGTGTTCATCACAAGAAAGGTATGGTCGATTTTTGTCATTTCCTTTCTTGGTTTTGAAAATATAAAATAAATTAGTCATGAGTTAAAAATGTACATCCCAATGGAATTGAAAACTTATTAACAAGGTTCACTACACATAATTAATATACATAATTAATACTTGAATGTAAATCTCTCAACAATTCACCAATCTTGTATAGGTTTTTTTCAAGTTCATTGTAAAGATAACACATAGTTTTTGTTTTTGTTTTACACAAAATTATGTTAATGATTTTGTTGGGATAAAATAACATTGTTTTTTATAATACCTTAGTCATAAGTCCACTTATTAAGTTTTCTTATTAAACTTCAGTGTATATTACACAATAAATAGGTGGCAATGTAAATCATCCACCAACAGACCAAGGAGAGCAAAACCCCAACCCACCACAACCACCCAATCTAAACACTGAAATTGATGAGGGGTTGAATACATTAAGAACACTTGTAGATCAGTTAAGGGGCACTAGAGAACCAAGAAAGGTGTCAATGAATACTTTTTTTTCTATCTTTGTGAGGTCCATTGAAAATTCCCAATGGGAATTGACTTCTATTTATGATTATAGGGAAAGAACGTTTGAGTACTACAGTATTGGATTGGATAGAAGCCAAGTCAGAGACTTGGGTATTTCAAAACAAGAACTATTGTATATTTTTAGGGATCCTTGAAATGGAAAAGAACTAACTTTGACCAAAAAAAACATTTGTATTGACCAGTGTATCCATCCACAGATTAGTCAAAACTGGATGGATAGATAGTATATGGTTTTTAATAAAAATCCATGCAATAACATGGAGGTTCCCTTATATTTTTTGAGAAAATTATGGGTGGAATTTATTTTAGATCACCATGTCAACTAATTTGACATGGGTGAGTTCCATGGGGTGGGTCAAGGGTCCACATAGGACTGAGAACATGTCATATGCAATCCCATGTTAGGTCCTCGTGCCCTCCGCCCCTGACGAAGGATTAACCCACCTTCCTAGCATCCTCCTGTTGTAGAGTAATTGCAATAGGTACAATGAGATATTTCATCATTGACCCAGAGCCTAGTGTAACACGACAACTTTTTTGCACTATCTCGATAGTAGGTACTATCGATGACATTGATAGAGGGGTCGAAGCTTCACCCCACATAGCATAGTTTAGTGAGGAGAGGGCACATGGACATAAAATTCGTCAATGTGAACCTCGCATATGCTTGAGTTGCGGGAAGACTTGTTATGGGCCTATGGAGGCTAGTGGACAACATAGATTCATGGAGGAAGTTAGTATCTTAACGATCACTATGTTCTTATATATTTGTTTTGTATTCTGTGTATTTATATTGATATTTTATTGTATGTTGTTTTGCAATTGTTACGTCCATGTAGCAAACCGTTTATACCCATGGATGCATCAGTGCCTATCTCCACCACTGATGTAGTAGTAGAGGCAATATTTTCATTGGGTGTACCCCATACACAGTTATGTGTCACATTTGATAAATTCACCATATTTATTTCTTTATTTTATGGAATCCTCAAATTTTTAATGTTTTTGTCTTTATACAGGATGTGGGACTAGGGAAGAACAAGTCACCTACATCACAAGTTTTCATGTAATGTCCCTTTCCAAATAGGAGCTCCAGAGAGGAGGCTTAATGGTATAAACTGCCCCATTATACTATATCCAGGGCCAAATAGGGGTGAACGGGGTTACTAGAGGTCACTCCAGTCACAAGTGTTATATTCAGAAAGTGACATTGAGCTAAAAAGGGTTAAAAGTTATTTTAAGTCATTATGAGCTAAAAATAGAAGTCAACAGTGAATTAGGGTTTGAACAGTGATTTAGGGTTTTGGAAGTCAACAGTGAATTAGGGTTTCATCATGATTTAGGGTTTTGGAATTCAACAGTGAATTAGGGTTTCAGCATGATTTAGGGTTTTGGAAATCCATAAAGGAAGGGTCAGCGACCTAATTCATCATTATACAGATTATGACTTTTCATTGAGGAGAAGAGGCAGATCTCAGGAGATATAGTTCAATGTATTCCAGGAGGAAGACACCAGTTGGTTGATTTCAGTGTTGAGAGACACACCCTAGTCACCGGGAAGATCATCCAAGTCTTCCATCATTCTTCATTGATTCCGCAATGTTCCCATATTTCTGGTATTATCTTTTAGTTGCTTATTTGTATTATGGCTAAGATCCTTTTGTGTTTTGATCTAGTCGAGTTTTGTTATTTTATTTTGTCGCAGTTGCTTATTTGTATTTCAGCTAAGATCCTTTGTCTGTTGATCTAGTCGAGTATTTTCAGTTTATTTAGCTACATTCGGCCATTTTGTAATCCACAGAGATATCGTAATACAAATTTTGTAGTCCTTTGTCATGTTTATTATTTGTGTCATCATGTATATGCTGTAAACCTTTGATCCTACACACACATTAGCAAAATTTCCTAGACTAGCCAAGTCAGGAACATTACAGTGGTATCAGATATTTAGTCCAGCCAGCCTGTGACTAAAGACAATGAGTGCAGTAGAAGACCCAGAGGTCCATGAACACGTAGGTGATGAATATATCACTTACAACAGGCATCAGGAAAGAAGGCATAGGCTTGATTTTCCCCCTTTTCCTCCTAGCTCAGAGGAAGAGATAGAGGAACATAGAGAAGTAGAGAGAAGGGTGGAGCATGACGCTAAGCGCTAGGCAAAGAGGATACTAGGAGATAGATATGAATGACTAGAGGGCAGTGGCAAGCCCCCCATAGATCCAGAGGAAGCTTTCATGCAGGTTATCAATGGTATGTTAGCTAGTCAATGGACCATGTCTCTGTCCTTAGCACAGGTGGTTGATAGATTGGCTAGAGTGGGAACCCCAGATACACAAGTCACACATGAAACACAGGGGAACTTAAGAGCAGGAAGTAGACCCCAGTCACCCTCTTTCACATACACCTCTGCGAGTAGGATTCCTAGACCCTTGTTTCCCAGTTTCCAGAGAGCACCCCCAGTAGCAGCAGCACCACCAGTAGCACAGAGGCCATCCACTCATGCCAATGACATTGCAGAGTATAGGAGGGAGTACGCAACATTGGTTGTGAATTCCATCAGGACATGACCTTAGTCTAGTACTATGGACTCAGACTCAGGAACTGCCCCAAAGAGCCACAGAGGGGAGGACCACAATAGAAGCAGGGGCATAACCTCGATTTCATTTGAAAATTTTGGAAACTCACCATCCCTTCTTTCGACAGATCATCCAAATACACCACTAGAGCTTGGTACATAAGCTAGACAAGTATTACAAGCTCAACTAGATGACCGAGACAGAGGCCATCAGTTTCACGACATTACACTTGGAAGGTGAGGCACACGAGTGGTGGTATCATGGATTGGTGAAATTGGGTCATAGTCGCATCACCTCCTATAGGGAGTTTACAAATAGGCTCATGGACAGGTTTGATAGGAAGGATCCCGAGATACACTTCAAGGATCTAGCCTAGTTGTGACAAACTGACACAACATAGGCGTTCATCACAGAGTTTCAGTGGGTAGTTATGGAAATGACAAATATATCAAAGACCAGGATGATCATGCTATTCACAGAAGGACTCACAGAGCCTTTGAGAGGATGGGTAAAGGCATACAAGCCTCCCACTTTGCAGGATGTCGTCCTTCGCACTCGAGATTTGGCAGACTCAGTGCCAAAGACTAAAAATTTCTCCAAACCATTTTTTCCTCATAGGGATCAAGACGGGAATCCATTCCAGAGAGAATGGAAGGGAAAGAAGAAGTTCAATGATGATACTAGGCAAGATATTATGAGGAAGAAGCTTTGCTTCAGCTGCAGATATCCTTGGGTCCTAGGCCACAAGTGCATAAGCAAAGGAGAGATTCATTATATTGAGGTAGCAGTGGACAATGTGGATAGTGAGGAGGAGGAGGAATACAGTGGATCCACTAGTTCAGAGGAGGAGTCAACACCAGTAGAGGAGCAATATCCCCGTAGACCACTGACACTAGCAGGAGCTCATCCTCCAGTAGTCCCACAACTGCCAGAACAGGCTAACAGGAGGAAACCAACAAAGGGAGGTGTCATAGCGACCCTTTCTGGTGTTCCCAGGTATGATACCCTCCGCATCAGAGGGATTATTCATGGGCAATGGGAAATCACCTTGATAGATGGTGGGGCCACCCACAACTTCATCGACACTTCACTAGTATCAAGACGGGCACTTAAGACAGAGGAGTTTGAGGGGTTTGATGTTGCAATAGAAGATGGCCACACAGTGGAGTGTCTAGACAGAGTTCCAAACTTAGAGATGAATTTAGGAAACTAAACAGTGAGAGACACATTTTATGTGGTTGACCTATCAGACACAGATGTGGTGTTAGGAGTTTAGTGGATGATTACCATGGGAAAAATCACTACCAACTACCAAACCTTGGAAATGGGATTCAAATATCAGGATGGGAAGAAGGTTATTCTAAGAGGTATGTCGACAGGAACACCCAGGATAGTTTCATCCAATAGGATGGAGATAATATTTATACATGGGGAGGTAGCATATGCTGCAAAATGATTGATCACTAATCAGAAGGATTCAAAAGGTCGACAAGAATACCATACAGAGATCAATAATTTATTGGGACGACATCAGCAGGTCTTTGAGGCAATTCCACTAGGGGGACCACCTAACAGGGGGTTTGAGCACACCATTGAGTTGGAGGAGGGGTTCAAACCTATGATCACCCCCCCCTATCTTCATCCTAGAAGGTTCAAGGATGAGATAGAGAAGGCAATCAATGAATTGATAGCGATGGTACACATAAGACCGAGTAGCAGCCCATTTGCTTCTTCAGTTGTCTTAGTTCTAAAGAAGGATGGCACCATGAGGATGTACATTGATTACTAAGCCTTGAAAAAGAAAACCATCAAGAACCGGTACCCTATCCCATGCATTGACGAGTTGATGGATGAACTGCATGGGGCAGTTTTCTTCTCAAAAATTGATCTACGCTCTGGATATCATCAGATCAACATCTGTGAGCAGGACATAGAGAAGATGTCATTTCGATGTCATTTTGGACACCTCGAGTTCCTGGTTATGCCATTTGGTCTAACCAATGCACCCACTAAATTCTAGTCTTGCATGAACCATATATTTAGGGATCAGTTAAGGAAATCAGTCTTGTTTTTCTTTGATGACATCTTGATCTATAGCCGATCATGGAAAGAGCATATGAGGCACCTGGATGAGGTATTGAGCATCATGGAGGCACAATCATTATATGCCAAAGAGTCCAAGTGCGAGTTTGGTATCATAGAGTTGCTTTACTTAGTCCACATCATCAGTGAACAGGGGGTATAGGTGCACCAAGAGAAGATCAATGCCATTCTAGATTGGCCAACAACTAAGAATGTGACAGAATTGAGGAGCTTCTTCGGGCTGTGCAACTATTACAGGTGGTTTGTTCAGGGTTTTTCTCAACTAGGAGAACCACTGACAGATTTTACCAAGCATGGGGTCTTCATATGGACCAAGAAATCATAGGAATCCTTTGATAACATGAAGGAAGTCATGGGCACTTGTCCAGTGTTGGAACTACCAGACATCACCTTGCCATTTGTATTAGAATGTGATGCATCCAGTGAAGCGATCCGTGCAGTTTTGATGCAGGTAGGACACTCCATTGTATTCGAGAGCCGGAAGCTTAGTCAGCTTGAGAGGTTGTACTCCATTTATGACAAGGAATTGTTGGAAATCATGCATTCCTTGACCAATTTCAGACAATATTTTGTGGGCAACAAATCCGTGGTCAAGACTAATCACAACAGTTTGAAGTATTTCCTTGAGCATAAGGACCTCAGTGAGAGCCAACATAAATGGGTGTAGAAGGTACAAGAATTTGACATAGAGTATGTCAAAGGGAAGAAGAACATTATGGCCGATGCACTATAGAGGAGACCTACGACATGTTCTTTGATGGAGATTTCAGTAGATTGGAAAGCCAACTTGTTAGTGGAATATTCCAAGAACAAGTTTTCTTGTGAGGTGATGGATGGGAAGATACAGGATGACCAGTATAGGGTCATTGACGATGTCATATTTTACAAGGATAGAGTCTACTTGGTGTGAGATTCCGGGCTTCAGAAGAAGATCCTCACCTCAGTTCATGATTCACCTCTAGCAGGCCATCAGGGGTTCTTCAAAACCTATAGACAGATCAGAGAGAGGTATTCATGGAAGGGCCTCAAACAAGACGTTATGAGACACGTCAGTGAGTGTGTGAATTGCCAGCAGAACAAGTCAGAGAATGATCTTCCAACAGGGCTACTTCAGCTACTCCCCATTCCAGAGCAGAAATGGGGGAGTATATCTATGGACTTCATCACAAGTCTACCCAAGGTCCAGGGTAAAGACTGTATCTATGTAGTGGTCGACAAATTGACTAATTTTTCTCACTTCTACGCCATACTGACAGAGTATAGTGAAGTTCAGGTAGCCGATCTTTTCTTTAGGGAGGTATTTAGACTTCATGGGCTGCCAAAGAACATCATCAGTGACAAGGACAGTCGGTTCATAGGGACATTTTGGAGAGAGTTGTTTTGGTCGGTGGGGATAGAGTTGACACCTAACACCAACTATCACCCTCAGATAGATGGGTAGACCAATATTTTCAACAAGTGGGTTGAGGGGTATTTGAGGAACTATGTAGGAGGACAACATAGAACGTGGGTAAAGTGGTTACATTTAGGAGAACATTGATACAAAACCACCTTCCACATGTCCATTGGTATGACACCCTTCCAAGCATTATACATATATGATGCTCCCACTTTGGTAGACTTGGTCTTCAGGGAGAGAAAATATCCCAAGGACAAGGATTGGATCACAAAGAGTCAGGAGATTCTCGAGTTGTTGAAAGAGAACTTGCAGATGGTGAAAAACTGACAGAAGATAAGTGCGGACAGGCATAGGATAGAGTGCATCTTTTAGGTTGGAGATTTGGTTTTCTTGAGACTCCAACCCTACAGACAGTCATCTCTGAAGAAGAGTGGGGCCGAGAAGCTCAAGCCTAGATTTTATGGTCCTTACAGGATCATGCACTGAGTAGGTGAAGTTTCTTACGAGCTAGAGATTCCATAGGGGAGCAATATTCATAACATGTTCCACATGTCTTGCCTCAAAAAGTCAGTGGGACAATTCATTAGCACATCAGAGGAGCGTCCCCCATTGGATGAGGAGGGACAGTTGGAGTTATCTCTAGAGGAGGTTTTGGAATTTTGAGAGAGGAAATTGAGGAGCAGGGTCATCATAGAGTGTTTGATTAGATGGAGAGGGCTTCCAGTAGATAACACAACTTGGGAGAGCGAGCAGGTGTTGCAGCACCTTGGACTGGTATTGCTTGAGGAAAATCAATTTTAGGAAGGGAGGACTGTAATGTCCCTTTCCAAATAGTAGCTCCAGAGAGGAGGCTTAATGATATAAACTGCCCCATTAGACTATAGTCGGGGCCAAAGAGGGGTATATAGGGTTACTAGAGGTCACTCTTGTCACAGGTGTTATAGTCAGAAAGTGACATTGAGCTAAAAAGGGTTAAAAGTGATTTTAAGTCATTATGAGCTAAAAATAGAAGTCAACAGTGAATTAGGGTTTCAACAATGATTTAGGGTTTTGGAAGTCAACAATGAATTAGGGTTTCAACATGATTTAGGGTTTTGGAAGTCAACAATGAATTAGTTTTTTAGCATGATTTAGGGTTTTGGGAAACTATAAAGGAAGGGTCAGCGACCTAATTCATCATTATGCATATTACGACTTGTCATTGAGGATAAGAGGTGCATCTCAGGAGAGATAGTTTAGTATATTCCATGAGGAAGACACCAGTTGGTTGATTTAAGTGTTGAAAGACACACCCTAGTCACCAGGAAGATCATCTAGGTCTTCCATCATTCTTCATTGATTCTGCAGTGCTCCCATATTCCAGGTACTATCTTTTAGTTGCTTATTTGCATTCCGGCTAAGATCCTTTTGTCTTTTGATCTATTCGAGTGTTTTTATTTTATTCATCCATAGTTGCTTATTTGTATTTCGTCTAAGATCCTTTGTATGTTGATCTAGTAGAGTATTGTCAGTTTATTTAGCCACATTCAACCATTTTGTAATCCACAGATATATCATAATACAAACTTTGCAGTCCTTTTCCATGTTTATTATTGGTATCATCATTCATATGTTGTAAATCTTTGATCCTACACACACATTAGCAATGTTTCCTAGACTAGCCAAGTCAGGAACATTACATTTCATGTGTAGAGTTAAATATCATTTAAATCTCAAATTTGTTGTGTTTATGTTTTTGAATTTTACTGTTTTCTACTAATAGTTCAATATTATTAATATGTATGTAGGTTGCAGACATATTCGCTAATTATAGTACTACTACACTCCCTCGACACCTGGGATTTGCTTTTGGGCAAGGGAGTTCTCATCACTTGTACATCCTATGGGGGTACATTGTTTCCCACCCCCAACATCTGTCTTTTTCCATGCATCACTAGTGGATTCACCCGCATGCCACCCATTCACACCACCTCTTCCATTGCATCCATCCACAGTGGATGCACCCATATGTCACCCACCCCCACCACCATTTCCATCATCCCCATCCATCGAGGCTGCCACAGTAAATATTTCCTTGAAGAAGGTTGTATAATCAAGTGCTATACCTACTAGCGACTTTCCATCTAGGCCCGAGATACACGGTGAGATAATGTGTTGATGATCTTTTTTATGTATCATGAATTTAATTTTACGCATATTTGTTTAGTTTTCTTTATTTGATCCTTGTAACTGATGTAGGTTGGCATCATTGAGATATTGGGGTTGTGGAAGAGGGTAACATGCTCACGATTATCAGTAGCATATGAGGTGAGTTGTCTTAGGTTAAATTACAAAGTATCATTTTGTATGTCTTTTGATTCATTGAGGAAAAAAACTTATAACAATGTTTTTTCTTTGTGCAGTCTCTAGAGAAACGAAGCACGCCCAGGCCCAGAACCACTCAAGGTGATTTCTCAAGCAATAGAAGAAAGATGTATTTTTAGGATTCTCCTTATTGTTCATGAGATTGATTCTAAGGCACAAATAATAATGTCAGGCATCAAAGGTTTTAAATGAAGTGTTTTTGTGAGTGCTTTTTTCTACCTTTAGTTTTCTGAGAAATGATCTTTAAATGAAATTAATGATAAGACAATATAGAGGCTGTATCTCGTTATCTAAGTCACAATTATAATGTCGAATGATGTAGAAAATATTTACAAAACTGTTAAGACAAAGTCAGGTATCAATTACAAATAATTCTCACCTTGTTTGTAGTAGAAGAAAAGTAGAAGATGCACCCTTGAAAAGGAGATAAAAATGCAGTAATTCACACAGATCATAGGTCTTGTTTTACTGATAGTAATAATAGAGGAAAATCTGTTACTGAATGAATTGATGACATATTATGATCATAGTAGATGTATTAATGAATTGTAATGATTCACTCTTCAAGAACTATAGAAAGAAATTCAGAGAAATGGAAAGACAGAGGAAACACAAAACTCAAATTGAATGAAACATAGAATCTTTGTATGCACTTGTATTAATATTCAAAAAAAAATCTCTTTTACATTAGGCAATAAACTGCCTCGAATAGATTCAAAATCTATCTATTTATACAAAACTTGTCTCAACTAAAAGCCCTTTGGACTTCCTATGATATCTGACTAAAAATAGAAGACAATGAAAAAACGTCATGCAGATGTTGTGTTGGTGCTTCATCTGTCCCTTCATTTGCTCGCATATGCGCTTGTTTTCCTTTGTTATTTGACATGGGTACACATGTCCATTAAGGGCACCACAATCATTGGATTATTGTTTTTTCCATTTGATCTTGTTTCCATCTGTTTCTTCAAATGCGTTCACTGGGATAAAGAATTGAAGTTGAAGATATGGTCGGGGGGGGAATTAGACAAGTATCTCAGCATTGGCTTGTTATGGGATGGATAATGATTACAGTGAAGAGTAATTGTTCACAAATAGGATGATGTGGGAACAAGTGTTCAATAAGGAGGTGGGATGAGTGGATGCAATAATGTGGGTAGTAGGGATAGATGGGCTAAGTGACATGTAGAGTGTGACAGGTTGGAGTGTGAAAGGTAGAGTGGGTGGGGAAAGTGAACGTTATGTATTTTTTTTCATTTTCTCCCAGTTACACTTGTTTTTCTCTGTTCATTGCATTGGGTGCACATGTCCATCAAAGCTACCACAAATCTTGAACGCTCAATCCTTTCATTCAATTCAAAGGAAAACATATTCTTCTGTATTTGTGGCAGCTTCTCTTGGATATTATTCACTTCTTGGACTGTGATCTAATATTGTGAACTTGGATTAATGAACCATTCATTGAGTTTAAGTAATTCAATCTGTCTCATTTGTTGGATGGTCACCTGAGTATTTTCCTTGTTCATTCTGGATATTTGTTAGTTCATTTCTATTTTGATCTGCCCCAATGCCTCTGAGATATTAATCCCTTTGAATTCAATCATATTTTTAATTATTGAAGATAATTCCTCTAGGAAAGCCTCTTTTACATCCCTGACAAGTTTCTTTCCATCTTCCATATTTGTTTCCTAGGATTTTAGTGCCATTTCGCCTCTTAGTTGTTCAGAATGTGAGAGAGGGGTAAGACCATGGATATTAGATCTCTTCTTCCATATGATAACTTCTTGAAACTTAGACTTGGATGTGCAGGCCTCTTTTTCCTTGACAAAAGGATTCTTTAGAGAAAGGTTTAATGCCCGATGCATTTTTAAATAACATATAGTTTTTGATAGAGCTCTTGCGAGGCAACTTCTAGCTTCTCATTCATTTATGATGCTTGTGTTTTGAAGGAAGTAATATCTATCGTTTTGTTCTCTGTTAGGGTAAATATGGCCTACATATGCTCAATCAAATTGTCTCGCTGAGTGATCAAAAATTTACTGTTCTGTAAACTCTAGTAGAGTAGCTCAAGGTTATGATGTAACTACTTCATTTGATGCTGATAAATAACCCTTATTTTTCCAATGTCCTAGTTCATCCTGCTTCTAACAGTCTGTTCTATACTATATATCTCATTCTGCAATTGCTCTACCAAGAGACATTTTTTTTGCAGTTGTTCGGTTAAATTGTCCACTGACCATTGATTGGAAATGGAAAAATCCTCTAGTGAACCTGCAACTTCTTTCGCAAACTCAGGACCATCTTGGTTTTTCCTATCATACACCAATCTTTGTCTTTTAGTGACCACTCCATCCTTTTGGTGAGATTCTCTTTTCACAATAGATTTTTGTGTCTTGCTGAAAAATAAATTTTAGGGAGGCATCTCTTGAGGAAATATAGGAGTAAGATCACCTACAAAAATGATTTTGGGACTATGATTTTGAAGATGGTCTGTAAAGGAGTTAATGATGTAATAGGAGAAATAATTGTTGTGGAATGTTCATGTCCTATTGTATTTGGGGTGCCGACAAAAGTAGCTGGCGTTGAATGAGGAATGACTTGTTCTGGATTCATGAAAGATTTGAACCGAGCTAATACTTGTGGATCATTCAGTCCTACCAGTGATGTTTTTATTTCCTCAAACAACTTTTCTGGACTTTTTGGTACTTCTTCAACTGTTTTCTTAGTGGAGAAACTTGGTTCATATTTTGTGGATTTAGTTTCCTATGAAGAAGGCATGGGTTTTGATTCTCCTTGAAATATCTTCAACAAACTGTTTCATCTATGATTTTGAAAGTTGAGGAAACCAACTTGTCGGTCTAGACGTAGAGTTTGGAATCTTCTTTGAACTTCCTCATACTATCTAACTCCCATGAACATCTCATCACGAGGAGAATTTTCATGGATGTATCGCTTCATGTTAAATTGAGCCAAATGATTTTACACTATCTTATGTGGAGCATTCTTATCGAATTCAATGTCAATTAATTTGACATCTTCCAGGGCTGCGGCCTTGACCTTAGAATGACCAAAATATAATAATGTGAACATACCAACTTGAATGTGTAACAACCCTAAGTATTAATCAATTGTCATGGTTTAATTAATTGTTTAATGTATATTAGTTTAATTAATTAATTAATTAATTAATTGTCCTCGTTAAATATTTCTTGGATGTGAATTGGTTTAATTAACTAATTAATGAATTTAATGATTAAATATATGTTTAATAAAATCTAGTTTAATAAATTATTAATTATTATTTTGTATCGAATGATGGAACCATTAA
>JZKD02S1323654.1:407761-428773 GCA_000966675.3 Picea glauca | reverse complement strand
TAAATTATTAATTATTATTTTGTATCGAATGATGGAACCATTAAAGAGAAGGGGATAAGGTGGTTGGAATTGAATGGAGGGATAAGGTGGGTGAGTCTTAATGAAAGGGAGAAGGCGGTGAATGACAAAGGGGGGAAGGAGGATAAGAAGAGAAAAAAAAAATTGAGAGAGGACTTTTGATTTTGCGGGAGAGAGCATCATTTTGAGACAAGAGAGGATTAAATTGTTGGTTTGGGGATGGAGTAGCTTCCTGGAGGATGGTTCTAGTTTTTTCTTGAGGAACTAGTTGTTGTTTGGTGGATTTAGATAGGGGGCACCTATTGCTAGGAGTTTTGGGCTCCGGGGCTAGGAATCCTTATGGAAATTCTGGAGCTAGGGAGCCAGAGAGGCTCTATTCCTAGCTGGTTGGGAGGTTAGTCAGTTTTGGGTAGAGCATCAGGCAGAGTTAGACAACAACAATAACATCAATTAGAGGTATGTATTTTCATTAATATGCTAAATTTGTGGTTTATTATCATGCTACTGAATGTGCTGAATATGTCGTTTATTATGATGTTGCTCATGAATTTTAATTATGCTGAATAATGAATGGTTAAAAGTTAGGATAACATTTCTCTATTTTAACTTATGTTTTATAAGGCTCTATTGGAAGAGACCTTACACATAGTATCAGAGCCCTCATATAAAATATGGAGCCAAGGGCCTACCTACCTATTATAACCCTAATTTGCACCATACATGCTTACCTAGCATCAGGCCATCTCATATTCCTTCTTTACCAAAACACTACTGAACAACTCTTCTAAAAAAATCCATTTTTGAAAGTCCATGCTAGCTGACACACTACAAACCATGTGGATCTATAGTGTCCATGCTAGCTGGCCCACTACAGACCACGTGGACCTTCAAAAGCATGAAAAAAGGAAAGTTGCCAATGAAACACACAACTTTGAGTGAGTTAACTGAATCTTTCCGCCATGCATGGCCAAGGGTTTGTCCAAATACCTAGCTTCTTCTAGAATATAAGAGAAGGGTTAGGGGTCCCATTTGGAAGAGGAAAATCATAGTAAAGAAACTATACCCGATTGTACATTCCCTTTGTTCCAACCCTTTATCCATCCTCATGCAAAGAGAAATATAGATCAAAGAAGTTGAAGGACAGTTGAAGAGAAGCCTAGGACCAAGTTCGTGGAGCAACGGTCGACTTCATCATTGTAAGTTGATTTGTTGAAGTTAATAGTAAAGAGATACTTTTCCCATCCCACCATATGAGGTTCTTATGATTTGTTGTATACTTGTTTATTGAATCTCTAACTCATTAATCTATATATCGAATGCATGTGGGGTTTGTTGTTTGTTTTGTGTGAATGTAGGTCAGCCTTGGGAGGAGAGATGCAATTAAAAAACGATCAAGTGTAAGGAAGGATCTACATCAAACGCCTGTAATAAGGTATGCTCCCTTAACTATGTATTTGCTTAAGAATAATGGGGATTAGGTCTAGGAAGACGGTAGAAAGTAGAGATCTTTAGGTCTTTTCTGCATGCATATTTCAACCCTAATTTCTATTCGATAGAGGGATTTCCCACTCAAAACAGAATTTGGGACCATACTGGGGAGATTTCTAGGGTTCCTGGGGATATTTTTGGGTATTTTTAAGAACTGGTTTCATTTTCTTGTTTTTAAAGTTTCTACAAAAGTCTAAGCTAACAAAGATTCTAGTCTTCCATACCATTTATCTCTATTTCTTTGCTTCACTGTATTTTATTTTTTCAAGATCCACATAGGTACATGCGACCTGTATAAGGTTTACATGCATGTACCCGTGCCCTACATTCTCATAGCCTGTGTGTACATGCTAGCTGAGGAAGTGACAGTTGCGTGTGGATTCCAGAAAATTACTTTTAAAGAGGCAGTCATCCACTTCTCTATCAGAAGTAGTCCTTCTCAGGTGTTTTCTGGAAATCTTTACAGTCTTTGTTGTTTGAAGTCTATAGCTTAGGTTTACACCTTGGATTGGTTTGTTCTATGAAGTTTTCCTTGATATGTTTTATTTTTCTGTTAAAGTAAGTATCTGAGTATTCAATAGATTTTGGTTTTCAGTACCAGTAGTCTCTGCTTGGGTTGGCTTTCTTGGATTTTTATTTTGTTTCAGAGTTTCATAGATACACGCGACCAGTATAAGGCCATCATGCATGTACACGTGCTCTGAAGTAACATAGCTTGCGTGCAAATGCTTATTGTTGAACTGTCAGTTGTGTGCTTGAGGAGAAGTTTTTTGTTGAAGGTGAGACAATCATCCTTTCCTTTGACAAGAGCTATACTTCTCAAGTTTCTTTGGGTCTCTGTCATAGCGGTCAGTATCTTAGGTTTGATCATAGCAATAGATTTCTTTTTCATTTAGAACTTTTCCTCAAAATTTTATTTTATAGATTTTTTAAACAAGTGTGAGAGTCTGATTTTAAGTTTCTTGTGTGTGGTTTTTACAGTGAATCTTTGCGATCCGTGCTTAGGCCAAAAAGTTTTTCTTGGTTTTGACTTGTTGGTATTTTTCCTTTTTTTCTTTCTGAGCATTCAAATAATAAAAATAAATAAAATATTTCTTTGATTGGTTAAAAAAGTGTTGTTTTGCATTAGTAACCAGGGAAAAGTCTTTTCTTTCATAAGTTCTTGACAGTTTACTTAGATGATAAGTAGCTTGTAGTCGAGTGAAATCCTGCTTTGGGTTTGTTGTTCAAAGATCTTAGAATTTTTTTTTTTTAAAGAAAAGTTTTTGTTTCCAAGCTTTCTATTTATTTTATTTTCGTCTTTAAAACATCATTAGTTTCACTTTCATAGCCTTTGACGTAAGAAAATCCATGAAATTAACGCTAAATCTAAAATTCATTAGAGTTTTTATGTTTATAGGGTAAACCAACTAGTTTAGGGTTAGGGCCTTGAATTAGGTTGGAGAGGAAACTCTTCAAGGCCATTAAAATCAAATATTGGAGTCTGAGTTAGGGAGTGTTAAAGTCCAGTATCGTGAAATTTATTAGGGACCCCCCTCTAACACAGGGGGTAAATAGGAGGTCACGTGCGGAAAGGTAGTGGATATAACCCTTCCAAAGCTAGACCAATCGTAGTGGAGAACACCTATAGAGGGCTTGTTTTGGGATTCCGTCGATTGCATTTGCCACGGAGCTTTGTGGGTCTCCAATCCATTCGAGGTCATTATTTCTCTTCCGGACCACTTTATTTCAATACCCTTGATAGGTTTCAGACTCGATACCCTGCTCATTGTGGTCTACCTGACTTTCAACTGTACCTGCCTGGTGACTGTTCGCGTGCTGGAAACCTAGTTTCCTATCTTTTCAGGGACATACACAGGTGACTGTGGGGCTATACCGTGGTACCTAGGATAGACATCGGGCCATGCTTTGTAGAGTATACCTAGAGGGTACTTCTGTGTTCGAGTTGCACTTGCACTAGTAATTTTCTCTAGTGTTGGTTGTTGTAACTATTCTTCCAATTAGTTTAGTGTTTTCTTGTCTTATCTTGTAGGGACCTTTTAGTGTGTGTTGTTTTTGAAAAATTAGACAACCCTAGAGTGTCTTTGATATTCTCACACAGTGGAGGATCATGAGCTCCGCGGGTCATGAAGGCTTCTTGGCCTATCACCGGTTACATTGGAGCCACCCCCGTCACCACTAAGGAAAAAACTATACCAACAAGGGTCTTTTGAAGTGACCAGGTCATAAGAAATTATGCCCGACCAACATCCAGAGGAATCAACTATTTTAGACTTTGGAGAAAAAGCTCTTGGTCCACCTGAAACCTCAGCCACTGATCTTTCGGCACCCATCATAGTACCGGTTCATCTTTATGAGTGTCAGACAATGTCGCACACAACAATGGAAACAAATGTTGTTACTCCTCTTGGGAGTTCTTCAATTCCCACTACGGTTGTCACCACAGGAGAGTTTCCACCTCCTAACCCACCTTCACCGGTCCAAGCCACCATGGTCTTGGTCACCTCTACCTCGCATAGTGGTATGATCCCATCTATGGTGCTGGCCACCACCCCTTTCCCACCAAGTGCGACAGGCCCTCCATTCTCATACAGGATGCCTAGTTCAGGTACAAGTCTTGTACTTTCCTACTCCACTTCACAGACTTCAGGTCTAGGGGTAGGGAGATCTAACACTCCTCTGCAAGGCCACATGGGGAGAATTCCTACTCCTTTTAATGATTTCCCTTATAGGGGAGGTCATATACCTCCTTTGTCCCCTTCGCTTGGTGGCATGCACCAGCCATCCGTCGGGCCACCTGCACACCATAATTTAATTGGTGCAGGGAGTCAAGGACCACCTTCACATAATTTGTCAGTAGGTTCGACACTTTTTTCTTTGTTCGGTGTGTTTGGTAACAACGCCTTCTCATCGACTACTTTCCCGACTGGGGGAAACCTCAGTTTCAGACAACGTATTCCTATGCAGGGTACTATTCTTGCATAGGGGGAAAACCCAAGAACTTCTTCTGCATCAGGGCCTTTGAATTCTTGGCAAGGATTCATTCCTTTGTTAGGAATGTTGACCTAGGACAATTCTTTCCACAGTCAATGGAACCCCAGACAAGGTACTATGCCCATCCCTACGGGACCAGCATGGGGAAACCCTTCCCAAAGTCCTTCGAATGTAATGCACGCCCATCCATCTACGTCCTATTTTGGGAATCAACCAATGATGTCTCCTCACATGCAAAATCCGTATGCTGGTCATGTCCACGGTTTTTACCAGAACCCAAGCCAACAACCTAACTTTTCCTGGCAACTTGGTGCTAGTCAAACTCCAGGTCCCTTTTTCCCAGGTTATCACCAACAACCCAAACTACCTTTCCTGACAACCTTACATTTTCCATATTTGACAAGGTTATTGAATGACCCTATCTATCACGATCTGCATTGGCCTCCTATGCCAACGAAGTTTCCTTCAGACATACCAAAATTCGAAGCCAAGCCTAATGAAGATCCAGGCGATCATGTGACTACCTTCCACCTTTGGTGCTCATCTAACTCGTTGAAAGATGACTCCATACAATTGTGATTGTTTCAATGTACTCTCATTGGGAGTGCCGCGAAATTGTACATTGGGCTCGACCACTCAATATACTCTTCCTTCGGTGAATTGGAAATGGCCTTCCTAAACCACTTCCAATTACCTATGAGATACGACGCTGGCACAAAATTGGTGGCCAATTTTGCATAGACAAAAGTGGACCATATCTCTGATCACATCTGAGAATAGAGACGCTGGAAGAGTTTAATTAAGGTACCAGTCCCACGAACATTCCTGCTTGAGTGGTTCCTTAAGTCTTTGGTCCCATAGTTATCCAAAGACGTCACAACTTCAAGAGTTTTTTCTGAAGAATACATCATCATAAAATCTCAACAGATTGACATCATCTATTCTCATTCTGGCTTATTATATGAGATATTTCCAGATGTGCCATGCTCAATACTTGATAAAACCAGACAGAGAGCTGGACCATATGCTGATGGTATTGTTGGTTCAGCACAAACAAAGCCCACTGAGCAACTGACGAATCGGTTGTAGCAATTGTCTATAGAACACATAGTGGCCAACCAAACTATTGTTTTAGCTGCTCCCCTTACTAAAATGTCGGATGTGCTCACAATGCAATAGACAAATCCAAAGGCCACCCAACAGCCTGAAGGAAAGAAAAAACAATGAAAGAAGAGTAAGGAGGATAAGAAATCCATTGATAATGTTGGCAGGGGAAATAATGAGAAACGGAAGGCGAGGTATCCATCCAACGTGTGCGAGGAAGACCACCCATCCAACCTATGTCCCCAGCTTGCAGAGGCCCAAAATTTTGTGACACAACAACAGCTTGTTGTGTTAACCAATCCATTTCAGCATGGGAAAAATCTAACCCAAGTCTCTACAAGTGTGGAAGGGGGCAGTCGAGGACCCTCTTCATCTTCAAAAAATCCCACATCTGTGAATGTATATATGATGAAGGGTGATGCTTTTATATTGACTAGAGTGCACAACTACAGTAAACCAAGAACTTTTGAGAAGGGCAATGAAGCCGAACTCCCATCTCTTCCTCTACATATTGAGAATACTTTGGGTGAAACAATGACATGCATCCCAAAAGGCATGTTCAAAAAATATTCTCACAACCCAAGTCCAAGGGCTAGCCATAACTATTTAGTGGTGGAGGATTTGTCTCAAACCCCTTGTTCGATGTCTACTTTGGAGGTCCTCCCAAGCTGCCCTTCCGAGAGGAAATATTTATTAACCTCTTTAGGATCTACCGAGACTTGTAATCCGGGTACCATCATGCTGGATACAATCGACTTAAAACCTCGTTTACCTTACCACATATCATTTCAGATAGTAGTGGCTCACCATGTTGGAGCCACCCTTGTTTCTTGAATTCACAAGTCCCGAGTCATGAGAATGCGAACTCGGTTCTAATTTTCGTCCAAGGAAAGACTAGGATAAAACCTTTAACCCTTGATTAGACATCGTCGAGGTTTCGCGCCTCGGCATTCGTCGACCCTAAATTTTTGTTTTTACAACCCTGAGAGCCAAGAACGCGATGACTTTTTGATAACCTTAGTCAAGAACCAAGGGTAAAAAACCAACCACGGTTAAACTTGGTTCTCGGCACATCGCTGCTCGGCATTTTCCTTCATAAAGTTAGGGTGTCCAAAACTCTGATTTGCGAAGTTGTGACCTAATTATATCGAGATTAATTAGTCTCCTAAACTAAGATTTCCTTGTCTTAATTCGAGCTTTAATTATCGCCGCATCGAGATATCGCGACTCGGCATAACATTCTCCTAAAAGTTTGTCTTCAAATTCCCGAGTCACGATATGGCGATTAAGTTAATCAGATCATTAAGGTTCCGCCACATCACGATTATTGTTAATTAATGCTAAAATCAGAACTCGCATTCTCGCGAGTTGTAAAGTCAAAACGTTAAAGGGAAATTCACGAGGTGGCGAAAAGCGAGGAAATCATTAAGTCGTTAAGATTTGAAATTTTAGAAAAATGAAATTAAGCGAGGTACGTCCCGCATATCGAGGTTGGCACACTTCATGAGGGATTTACCTGCTCTCCATGACCCGATTTCCTGTCAAAGCCGCCGAACATTGATGGCATTAATGAGGATTTAGGGTAAATCCACGAACAAATAAGATCGGATTTATACATTTAATTTGGTTTTAATTTGCGATTTGACAAACTTGTTTCAAAGGGTACAAGATTTTCAAATATATACGAAAGTTTCGTTATGTTCTAAAACATTTTTCTTAAGCGCATAGAACTCACTTTTCTCTGAGGAAACTCATTTCCGCATGTATACACAGGTCTACTGCAGAAGAGAAAAAAAGAAAGATTCATCTATGGTGCCAAGGAGAGCAGCGAAAGCAAATGTCGAAGTTGCAGCATAGGGTCTGGACAACGTCTCAGATACTTCGCCTTGGACGGGCGACTCAGTATCCACCTGGTCGTCTATTTCAGATATCCTGCAATCCAAGTTGGTAAACTGTTCAGACTCTGATGACTATAACTATGATATTGTGAAGGATGACCTGAACACTAAGTACAAGACAATTGTTTAGTCGGGAATACATCTGGTTGCAACCAGACCTCGGTTGCTCCCATACTACAACATGATCCGGTGGGCATTGGATCACATCGACCTGCCTTCCAGAACTATCGTAAATGACCGACAGGCCATGATTGGGACTTTTAGGCCCGAGCATATCCAGTCTATGTATAAGCTCCCAGCAGCCTCTGTATACACATATGGCAAAGAATTCCTGGAGGACTTCAAAAAGAAGGAGTGTGAAGAATTTGACAAAACCATGATCAAATGGAAAACGAGGACGCTGGCTCGCTAAAATACAAGAATTTGATCTGGAAATCAAGCCAACTAAATTGGTAAAGGGAAAGGGTCTGGCCAAAATCTTGGTTGAGTCAAACCTTAGAGCTCTTGAAATCAATTACCTACAAGCAGAAGATGGAGACACACGTTTGCAAAAACCAGATGACCAGACATATCCAAGCAAGATTGAAGAAAAATGCATATTGTCAGGCTGTTATAAAGATATAATATTCTACTTGTTAAACCTAAAATGTCTATATGGACTAACACCAGCCAAATGCAGAACTTTAAAACTCCATGCTGTAAAATATTGCATCTCTGAAAATCAACTATACTGGAAGGATCCACTCGGGTTTTTACTGGTCTGTCTAGTTGAGTCAGAAACTCCACGGGTTATAGAAGAATTTCATGAAGGAATATGCAAGGGACACCATGCATGGAGAGCCACAGCCTACAAGATCCTGAGGGCCAGATACTATTGGCCGAAACTATTTTCGGATGTTAATGCTAAAGCACGTGCCTGTTACTCGTGTCAAATATTCACCGGTAAGCAAAAACTCCCTTCATTACCACTCGTTCCAGTCAAAACTGAAGCCCCATTTCAACAATGGGAATTAGATTTCATAGGGGAAATTAATCCCCATTCTAGTGCTCAGCATAAGTGGATCTTAACGGCCACAGATTACTTTACAAAGTGGGTGGAAGCAATTCCGACCAAAAGGGAAACAGACTCAGTGGTGATTGACTTCTTGGAAGATAACATATTGTCAAGATTCAGGTGTCCCCGAAAGATTGTTACCGATAATGCCCAGGCTTTCAAGTCCATGGCTATGATCGACTTCTGCCAAAAATACAGTATCGTTTTCGGCCATTCCACTGCTTATTACCCACAGGGAAATGGGCTGGCTGAATCATCTAATAAGAGCCTGGTAAACGTGATAAAAAAGGTATTGAATGAAAACAAGAGGTCCTGGCATGTACATTTGAAGCACGCATTATGGGCAAAACCCATCAGCACTAAAAGGTCTATCAACATTTCACCGTTTCAGATGGTATATGGGACTGACACGGTTCTGCCTATAAATTTAGCATTACCAGTGATGAAATTATGGTAGGATCAAAACGAAGAACCCAATCATGTAACCAGAAGAATTAACCAACTGATTGAGGTTCAACAGCTCAGAGTGGAGGTTGATGGGAAAATGCAGAAATATCAGGAAGATATGAAAGCATTGTTTGACATCAAGGAAAAAAACACAGAATTCCTACCAGGTGATTTAGTATTAAGATGGGATGCTAGAAGGGAAGAAGCCGCTAAACATAGAAAATTTGATCATCATTGGTATGGACCATTAAGGGTTTTGGCTCCAGAAGGAAAGAATTCCTTTCTTCTGGAAAATATTGATGGAGAAATTCTCAGCACCCCTGTCAACGGACGATATCTAAAGCACTACATGACTTGACAGTCGTCGGATGAAAAAGGAAATAAAATAAAATGAAAAATAAGAAATTGTGTATATATAATTGTAAATAAATAAATTTTATTATGTGTTTTTGTACATATTTATGTTTTTGCTCAGGCATTTATTTTCAATTTTTGGTTTTCCTTTTTAAATTCTTAACGCATTTTAAATCAAATTCATATTTGTCTTTGTAGGATTCCAGCTGTAGATGAAACTAGTTGAATAAATAAGGTACAGATCGGTGTGGGAAATAGGACGACATAAAACAGGTGATACATAAGATAATTCGTAGCCCACAAACAACTTGAAAAGAAAAGACAGAGGTAAGTTTTTTCAATACTCTGGTCATGAAAGGCTGTTTTAGCAATCTAAGGTAATATCGTTCAAATTGAAATATAAAAAGCAGATAATGGGATTATTTTTGACTTCATAATCTTCAAATCAAATAATTTGAGCGAATATATTAAAATCCAAAAACAGTCAGTCATAAATTTTGTTCCAAAGTATATCTGAAAACTAGTCGTGAACTGTTATCACCTTTTGTATACTAAGCCATTGAATTGCTACCTTGTTTTCTGTCTATATTTAGAGACTAACTTTAGCAAGTCATTATCTTCCCGATTTTTTGCAAAGGAGTAAAGTTTTTCGTTTTTAAACCTCAGGGATTTCGGAATAGATCTTAACAAGAAAACTGGTCCTCACAACTACTTGATCTTCTGCTAAGTTAAGGAACGTTTATAGTGATCTTAACTTTCCTAGGTTTTTCAATAGCGTCGAAAAAATCAAAGTTTTCTTGAACAGGATGTCCCTTAAAGTTTTATTCTTTCTCCCTTGTCTCCCTAAGAACCAAAGGTCATGTGAGGGTCAAAGGAAGGTTGATATCGAGTAATCAAAATAAGTTGACAGACCTCTGATAAAAAATATTTTACATATCTCATCCGTGATATAAACTGATTGCTCCCATCTTCGTGTTTTAAAAGTAAATACTAAGACAGGTGGTGAAAGGAAATTCAGAAATGATTTCCCCCACCTAGTCTATTAAGAAGATGAAAGGAAATTCAGAAATGATTGCCCTCGTCTTAGCGTTTAAAAGCTTAAATATTTTCCGAAGTGGTGAAAAGAAATTCAGTAGAAAAGGGTCAGACAACTTCACCAGGGTACTGAACAGGCTCGCTGGCAGTGAAGCAATGTCTGGGAGATCTGTAAGGTTGTTATACATAAACCTCAAATCTACTATGGTAATCAATATTTTCTGAAAACCTGATCATTTCCCCAAATTCCGATGGGACTACCTTATTTTAGATTATATAATATCATTCTTCTGATGCAAGCTAAGAATCACAAGACCTGTTGAATATCCTAGGAGCGTTACGATTATCTTAAAGTGTTCCCCAAACTTAGTAGAGAGAAAGGGAAAATTGTGAAAGTGACTTCAGCAGTGTTTAGAAAGAGTATCTGATTTCGAAAAAAATTATGGGTTTCCAAGCGAAATTTCTCTCCCCTTCTATTTTTTATTTTATTTTTCTATTGATTTTAGCCTATGACTCCATTTACCCAATTTTGGCACCTGGTCTACTATTCTTCCCGCCTCATAGGGAAGCAACATCCCTAGTTGGAGCCTATGTTGGAGCCACCCTTGTTTCTTGAATTCACAAGTCCCGAGTCGCGATAATGAGAACTTGGTTCTAATTTTGGTCCAAGGCAAGAATAGGATAAAACCCTTAACCCTTGATTAGACATCGTCGGGATTTCACGCCTCGGCATTCGTCGACCCTAAATTTTTGTTTTTACAACCCCAAGAGCCGAGAACGCGATGACTTTTTGATAACCTTAGTCAAGAACCAAGGGTAAAAAACCAACCACGGTTAAACTTGGTTCTCGGCACATCGTCGCTCGGCATTTTCCTTCATAAAGTTAGGGTGTCCAAAACTCCGATTCGCGAAGTTGCGACATAATTATATCGAGATTAATTAATCGCCTAAACTAAGATTTCCTTCTCTTAATTCAAGCTTTAATTATCGCCGCATCACGATATCGCGACTCGGCATAAAATTCTCCTAAAAGTTTGTCTTCGAATTCCCGAGTCACGATATGGTGATTAAGTTAATCAGATCATTAAGGATCTGCCACATCACAATTATTGTTAATTAATGCTAAAATCGGAACTCGCAGTGTCGCGAGTTGTAAAGTCAAAACGTTAAAGGGAAATTCACGAGGTGGCGAAAAGCGAGGAAATCATTAAGTCGTTAAGATTTGAAATTTTAGAAAAATGAAATTAAGCGACATACGTCCTGCATATCGAGGTTGGCGCACTTCATGAGGGATTTACTTGCTCTCCATGACTCGATTGCCTATCAAATCCACCGAACATTGATGGAATTAATGAGGATTTAGGGTAAATCCATGAACAAATAACATCGGATTTATACATTTAATTTGGTTTTAATTTGCGATTTGAGAAACTTGTTTCAAAGGGTACAAGATTTTCAAATATATACGAAAGTTTCGTTTTGTTCTAAAACATTTTTCTTAAGTGCATAGAACTCACTTTTCTCTGAGGAAACTCATTTCCACATGTATACACAGGTATACTGTAGAAGAGAAAAAAAGCAAGCTTCAGTTATGGCGCCAAGGAGAGCAGCGAAAGAAAATGTCGAAGTTGCAGCACAGGGTCTGGACAACGTCTTAGATACTTCGCCTCGGACGGGCGGCTCAGTATCCACCTGGTCGTCTATTTCAGATATCTTGCAATCCAAGTTGGTAAACTGTTCAGACTCTGATGACTATAACTATGATATTGTCAAGGATGACCTGAACACTAAGTACAAGACAATTGTTCAGTCGAGAATGCATCTGGTTGCAACCAGACCTCGGTTGCTCCCATACTACGACATGATCTGGTGGGCATTGGATCACATCGACCTGCCTTCCAGAACTATCGTAAATGATCGGGACTTTTAGGCCCGAGCATATCCAATCTATGCATAAGGTCCCAACAGCCTTTGAATACACATATGGCAAAGAATTCCTAGAGGACTTCAAAAAGAAGGAGTGCGAAGAATTTGACAAAAACATGCCAGGCTTGATAAAAGATTGGGTGTCTCATTCCGTGACATTAAGAGTGAATGAAAAGGGTGTGTATTTGATTTCTTCATTGGAGACAAACTATATGTATGTGGCGATGATGACTTGTCGACTTTTCGGATGGGAGGATACCGTGCATTTTTACGTCCAGTGGGTACCTCTCATCTTTCGGGTAGCAGAAGGTTCCTCATTCAATTGGGCAAAAATGCTCTCCGATAGTGTGTTCAACAGGGTCACAGAGTACCGAGAGCAAAAAACAGCCGGAAAACCATCCATATTCTTCATGTCCACGTATATCATGGATGCGATATGCTCCATGATGCCTTTTCCTTTGATGAATTAGGCTTGGTGTCCAACCCAAGAGAATATTGTTCATGAGTACCACGATAAGTTGTGAGAAAATAACGCGAACAAGTTTATTTATGAGATTTTTAACTGGGTGATGGTGCCCCTGCACATCACCATTTTTGGTCTTTTGCCACCCCGCATCTCAGATAGCATTGCTGCAAATCTGAGCCATATCGCAGACTGGTACGTGGAAGAAGAATTCTCCTATTTGAGAGTTTTTAGAGCAGCTGTCCTTCCTCTGGCACTACCACTATTCATCCCCGACAAGCTAGCTTGTCGCGAGATTGCTTGACAAACAGTAATCGACGGAGTGAGCAAAGAGCTCAAAGCGTCATCAAAGAAGGTATGGCCTTTTTTCCCTATTCGGCTAAATTCCTATTCCTTATTAGATTTCGGATATGCTAAGGCTGAGGCTGCAGCCATAGAAGACTTGAGCCTAGTCTCTATCGAGTACAAAAATCATGATCCCCAGGGAATTGTAAGCACTCATTTGGGAAATTGTGGATTAAAGAAGTTCAAACATGAATGTTCACCCTCGGATGATGTTTTCCAAGGGGCGAGGTCCTATTCGGAGGTACAATTTCGAATCAAATCCCTAGCACCCGAAGACAGGACCTCAGTTTTAAAATTTTAGGGGCATAGGAAATGATGTCTCCCCATGGTGTTGGGAGGTTTGGGACTTTCCAAAGATAAATAAAAAGAGGCCAAAAGTTTTGAGGGGCAAACATCTAACACCGAAAAACGTCAGCAAGAGGAGCAGGAGAAGGAACCTGAGCAGGAGAAGAATCCCAAAACAGAGAAAAATCCAGACAAGGAGAAGAGTCCTGAGCGGGAGGAGAATCCTGAAACAGAAAAAGAGACTACTTACCATCCTAAGGAGCATAATCCGAAGGTGGAAATAAAAGACACAGACCCACCAGAAACTCAAAATCTGGAGGCGGGGATGAAGACTTCTGATCCCCCGAAAGAGCAAGATCCACTCAGCACACCAGGGAAGGCTGCGAAGCAGATCGGGCAGCCCATCACCTCTATCACACCCTTGCAGTCGGCGCAAGGAAACATACAGGAAGGATGGGTTTTTGATCAAGAACTGAGACTTATAAGGGCAGAGGAACTCCCTCCTAATGAATTCTTTTTTGAAAAAAGAGAAAAGTTGTAGTGAAGTGAGAATTTTATCAAGAGGGAGAGTCCACTATTAAAAAATTTAAAGTGACGACCGATGGGATGAAGAAAAGGAAAGATGAATTTGCCACGGTGATTGCAGGAACTCTAGGAGCGTATGCGAAGGCAAATCAATTCTCGGTCGAAATGTTAAAAAAGTAGCTCAAAGCAAAGAACCGCCTGATCAAGACTCTTGAGGCTAGTGTGGCTTCGGCAGCAGAAAGAGATAAGAGTCAAGCAAGCGGAGAAATGGAGCTGGCCCAATTGGCCGATAAGAAAGAAATTGACGTCCTCAAAACCAAACTGGAACAAGAAAATTCTATGATCCGAGATGGTCGGGTACAATCGAGCCAGCAGAGGGATACGATCACACAGCTGCAGGCTCAGATGGAGGTCGCAGAAAGCAAGGCAATTGACATCGAGATCGTTAAATCCTGAGCAACCGATATTCGGAGCAGGATCTCCTCTATTCAATAGAGCCTGCTAAACAAAGTAGGAGAGATTCGAGAAGACTGCTTGTTAATACATCAGATCTCTGAGAATCTGATTAACAAAGAAAGAAATGCAGAATCTGCTCGGGTCGCTTTCCAAGAAGCGGTGATCGCTACCAACAACAGGTTTTCAGGGCCTCTCGGGCTCACCATTGCTGAACAAACTAGGGGTAATATCGTTTTAAAGAATTGGGAACATGATATTACTTCAAGCAAAGAGCAAGCTCAAAATGTGACAAATTCGTTAGTAGAAGCCTGCAATGCCATAAATGGTGAGCTGTTAGGGATGGAGATTGGAGGCGACACAGAGGTGCTGAGACAGATGAATATAGATCAAATTTCGCTCGACATGAAAGAGAAGAATGAGAGGAATTTGGCAGAAATCTCTAGGATGGACAGCGTAGACCCGGCTCAGATCAACAAACATTTGATTCAGCCTAGTGCACAACTCGGCACTCTTAAGCTCGTCGATGTACAAATAGATGCTAAACTTCCAGAGTTAGCCCGAGAGTGCTATTTTGCCGAAGCCAGTTGTCAAGCCGAGCCTTCACAACTTGTGACCCAGTTTGTAGACAGGTGTATCATGTACACTGAATCCATGCGAGGACAAGCACCTGGCACTTATTGAAGATTGAATAGGTGGAATGGAGTGATTTCGCTCCCTCCAGTTGTCAAGCAGAACCTTACATCTTGTATTCCATTTTATGTAAAAATGTATTATATGCATTGAATCTAAGAAAAAACAAACACCTGGCACTTGGACAGATGGAGTGATTTCGCTATTCTGAACCGAGAGGCAAATTTTTTATAAATACATCACAAAAAGAAGAGACAAGGGCTGGAATTTTTGGTAAGGAATGTAATAGATATTTTGCATCGAATAAGTTAATACAAGCAATTTGAAGATTCCCAATTCCGTCCCGACTGTGTTACAAGTTTCTTTCGTTATGTTCTTTGTTTCTTTTCATTTTGCTCTACATAATTGATGTGTATCACTATAACGTATTATGACCACTACTATAGTGAAGGAATTTTATCTTTCTGTAATTTCTTCTTGTCTTTCCTCTGCACCAACTATCAGCGGGTGTAAGACCAATTTGCAATTTACAGAATTTTATGTCTATTACACTTTGTCAATTATTTCTATGTCAATTTCTTCTTCTGTGTTTACTTGAGTTTTCTACTAACATAAACTTTATGTTATTCACAGCTAAATTTTTTTCTTTCATTCCACATCTTTTACTAAAAATAATACAGTTACGGGAAAGGGCCTTTAGTTTGCACTCTTATTCTCTTCTTTATGCAAAAATTTCTCTTATTACCGAATTGAAACAGCATTCAAATATCTTGTTAAATCTTTTCCATGCTAATACTGTTCCTCAATGACTGTACCTACAGCGACTCAACCTAATATTCAACCCAGGTTATCTAATCAAATACATATCACTTTAAATATTTTCAATACAATCCTTAAAACTGCGAACACTCGGGAAGAATTGGAACATTCATGGGCATCCATTGAACAAGATATCATTACACAGGAACAGTTGGAAGCTAGATAGCGAGAACGTAGAAATCCCCATTAGCTTCTTATACCAAAGGTTAGTGTAATCCTTTATCAACCTTTATTATACTTTCAGATGCCTTGACACTATACTTTAAGCCTTAGTACAGACTCAGGAACAACATCTTTCTGGCGCCGTTTCCGGGGAGAGAAGTTACGAAATCTTTTCCCTGGAAAAACGACAAATTATTTCGTTGATAGCGTTACTCTTTGATAGTGAACATAGAGTGCACACAGTTTAAGGTTTAAAAAAAAAAAAAAAATCTTTCACTTGGCGACTCCACTGATACACAAACTGACATCTGGTAGAAGGCATACCAGACAGAATTCGGATGGCAAGCCAATTACGCCTGTTAGTAATCCTGAAAAAATTTTAAAAGCGAGAGGCTCATTTGAGGCAACTTCTTCAATTAATAAACCCAAAAACCCACTTGTAAAGACTAAATTCCCTTCAGAACCTCTTACTTCCTATAGCCCTCTGTTTGATATCAAAGATCTGGAAACAGACCACTCAGAATTTAGGAGTGAGCCACATCAAACTTTCCCACCTATAAACAAGGGAAAAGGTCCTTTGGAAAGATCATTATCATTTGACATACCATCCTTTCTTCATCAGAACTTCCCAGTTTCACCTGGTTCAAAAGTGTGTGTTACACCCCCATTTCCTACTCCCAAGTCGATGGCAGGCATCGGAGGAGGAGGTGGAGGACAACCGAATGTCCCTCCTCCCGGAGTATTTGCAAAAGTAGCAGTGAGATATGCTCCTCTGGTTTTACCCGTTCCCCTCCATGATATACCTGACAACTACATCAAAAATATTCCTAAGTTCACTGGAGAGGGATATCTATCCATAGCCGAGCATATAAACTTCTTTGACCAGTTCGCAGACATATGTGGTATTGAGCACGAGGATGTCTATTCTATATTACTTGTCCAAACCTTCAAAGGTCAGGTCTGAACTTGGTTTCAGAGTCTTCCTGCAGCGTCTATTTGGACATATAACGCCCTGGAAGATGATTTCCTCAGGAAATGGGGAGAGCGAAAGGATCACTTATACTATCTTACCGAGTTCGGGTCTCTGAAGAAAAAGAACTCAGAAACAGTTATGGAATTTATTTTGAGATTTAACAAACTATATAATAAAATCCCAGCCGCTGTTAAACCTTCTGAACCATCAACAAAAGTAACCTTTGCGGGAGCTTTTGAACCTGATTTTGCATTACTTTTGTGAGAAAGAAGTGGAGCCACCCTAAATAGAATGCAAGATGATGCTGTCAAAATAGAATCTAATATGATGGCTTCAGGTAAGTTGAAGGCTAAAGTAGAAACAATCAACCGTGATAATAGATGCTATAAGGAACTAGCAGGTCCTTCCGGGTCAAATAAATACATTGACGACAAAATGGATGATATGGCCCGAATAATTAAAGATCTGTCTAACAAAATCTCTAGGATGGAGTTGGATCATGCCAAAGATGATTCTTCTAACAAAAAAGACTTTATGAGAAACCCAAATCCTCAAAATCAATAGAGGCAAATAAAGAATGAAGATTAGAAAATACAAGCTCCACTAAAAAACAAAATTTTTATAGGCGTGAGTGACCTCCAAGATTTTAGAGCTTCAGAAGATGAAGTTTCATGTTTCAGTGATGAGTCTTTGCAGCCATTTCTGACTAGGGAAGACTATGAGAAATCCTTAAATACTCCTCAATCGTCTAATGCAGAAGAAGAAGGTGATCGTACTAACCTATGCATATCTCAACCAGAAACCGAAATGATAGCGGCTGATTTTCAACCCAGATACAATCTAAGATCAACAAATAAGCCCACCTCAACTAACCAACCTAAGAAAATCCTGCCAAGGGATCAATCTCACGAACCCCCTTTGGAAGAGACATTATTACCCAGCAATAAAGTCAAGATAACAAAGACTCAAGAGTCTGAGGTGAAACAAGCTGAAAACCAAACAAAGGAAACAGGGTCGATAAATAAAGTTACATCTGCCACTAAGGTCACGAGTGATAAAGCGATCCAGACAAACAAGTCGAAAGAAAAAATCTCGGAAGTCTTAACCAAAGAAACAGACAAGACTAATACATCTTACAATTTTGAAAATGAATTAAATAAAATTAAGATACCGATTCCTTTGGTAGAATTAGCAAAAAACCCCACTTATCGGAAGCAAATTGCCAAAGTGATGGGCGTTTATGAGCCAGAAAGTCACTCCGACATTATCAACCTAGAAGATGATAGACCTAACATTACCTTTGGTCCTCATTTTGAGGGATTTAAATACAATATCGCTCCTTTCTATATCACCCTGAATATACATGACCAGTTACTGCATAACTGCATGTTAGACTCCGGGGCTTCACATAATGTCATGCCCAAAACTATAATGGAGAGGCTGGGACTCTAGATCACTAAACCCTATGGAGACCTATACTCGTTTGATTCAAGAAAGGTTAAATGTATGGGAATGATAAAAGATTTGGTAGTTACCCTGGCTCAGGTCTCGGTCAAGAGTATCCTGATGGATGTGGTTATTGCAGATATTCCCTCCAAATATGGTATGTTGTTATCCAGATCATGGGGAGACAAGTTGGGGGGTTCTCTACAATTGGACATGTAATATGCCACAATCCCAATTTTCGGTGGTCAGTTTACCCGTTTGTACCGAGAAACAAGATTGGCGTATACTGTCAGTGATCCTCAGAATCCAAACAACTTTCCCATTTACGTTGCAGACCAAGATCTGGGGAATTTCATATTGTCTTTTGAGGATGGTTTAGATGGATGTCCAGAAGAACTTGATATGAAGCAAGAAGAGCTTAGCCCCTTGATTGAAGAACTATGCAAAAGTGGTCTTTGGAAAATGTACTTCGATGGCGCTTCATCTTCTGAAGGAGCTGGTGTTGGTATACTTTTGATAGCACTTGAAGGTAAGTTTACCGTTCCTTTCTCATATCGCTTGCAGTGGGACATAGATTACACCAACAACGTATGCAAGTATGAAGCATTAATCTTAGGTTTAGAGGCTGCCAAGAAGTTAAACATAAAAAACTTGGAGGTCTACGGTGATGTTGAATTAATAGTAAAACAAGTAAACCGACAATACCTAGCCAAGCATCCCAGATTGAGGACATACAAAAATTGCGTTTGGGATTTAATGGAGAATTTGTTCTCATCTATAAAAGTCCATTTTATACCTCGCATAGAGAATCTACATGCTGACGCATTGGCTAAGGCAGCCTCGAACTTTTCCCCTCCCACAAATGTTAAGCTGAAATATCATATTGAAATAAGGTATAAACCCTCCATACCAGACAATTTCCGACACTGGCAGGTCTTTGAAGATGAATAACAGATTCATAAATTTCTTATAGAAATAGGTGAATTCTCTGAAACCCATCCTGATCAAGAAAACCAAAACGACCTGATGTGGGTTATGCAAGAACATGAAAATCCAGAAACCTTCCGAGAAAAAATAGCGGATCATCGCATGTTGGTCCTTAAAAATAACCAAATCCTGAAAGGCTTAATTCGTTTGGAAAGACTCTTCGATCAGAACGACATACCTGTGAAATCCGCTTTACAACCCCAACCAGAAGAAGTGGAGGATTGCAACATAGGAACTGAAAAAGATTCCAGGATAGTAAAGATATCTAAATTCCTCCCTCCTAAAGTAAAATACCAGTACAGAGACCTACTCAGGCAGTATAAAGATGTTTTTGCCTGGTCCTATGATGAGCTCCGAACATATGATACTTCTATAATTGAGCACAATATACCTTTGAATCTCGGAGTTAAGCCTTTTAGGTAGAAGCTCAGGTATTTTAACCCCATTTTGTTACCCGTTATTGAAAAGGAAGTAAAAAAGATCTTATACGCGAAAATAATTGTACCTCTAAGGTACTCAGACTGGGTAGAAAATTTAGTCCCCGTCAGAAAAAAGAACGGATAAATCAGACTGTGTGTGGATTTCCAAAACTTGAATAGGTCCTCTCTCAAGGATAATTATCCGCTTCCTAAAATGGACCACGTCCTAGAAAGGGTAGTTGGAGCAAATCAGATGTCTATGATAGATGGATTTTCTGGATACAACCAAATCGCCATGAACAAGAAAGATAGAGAAAAAACCGCTTTCACCATGCCATGGGGTACATTCATGTATGATAAAATGCCTTTTGGTTTAATGAATGTAGGGGCTACCTTCCAGCATGCCATGGATATCGCTTTCGTTGGAGAAAGAGATAGGTTCGTAGTAATCTACCTCGACGACTTGACAATTTTTTTTAAAACCGATGAAGAACATTTGATCCATTTAAAATAGACTTTCGAGAAATGTTGCAGGTATGGTCTATATTTGAACCCAAAGAAATCACATTTCACTATGCAGGAAGGTAATATTCTGGGGCATATTGTATTTAAATATGGGATCAAGATTGATCCTAAGAGGGTTGAAGCGATACAAACTATCAGGATTCCTAGAAATGTTAAAGAAATTCAAGCTTTCTTAGGAAGAATAAATTTTTTACGAAGGTTTATACCAAATTTCGCTGAGATGTTAAATTGATCATAGGAATGCTAAAGAAAGATAGCAGAGTAAATTGGACAACCGAGGCTAAAGCATCATTCGAGCATATTAAAAAAGTCATCAGCGAGGCACCTGTGTTAACAAGCCCGGATTACTTAAAAGATTTCCTCATCTTCTCATTCGCTTCTCAGCATACTATCGCTGCGGTGTTGTTGCAAAAAGATGATGAAGGCTTTGAGCGCCCGATCGCGTTTTTTAGCAAGAACCTTAGGGACGTCGAACTAAAATATGATATAATGGAAAAACAGGCGTACACAATGGTGAAAGCACTAAAAGAATTCAGAACTTACATCCTGCATTCAAAAATTATCGCGTACGTACCAACCAGTGCTGTGAAGGATATATTGGTACAGCCCGATAGTGATGGAAAACGAGGACGCTGGCTCGCTAAAATACAAGAATTTGA
>JZKD02S1323654.1:367576-387979 GCA_000966675.3 Picea glauca | reverse complement strand
CTAAGTCCACGATCCAAACACTCGAGAGTTAAGCAAAAAACACAAGCCAACACTCAAGACTGAGACCAAGCTCTAAGCCACGAAGGAGGGAGCCCACAAGGGGCGTTTCATTTCCAAGTCTAATGCTTCGGGACAAATATAAAAGCACGATCGAACAAAGTATCAACACAAGTGAGTGCCAACATAACACAAATAGCACCAAATCCCAAGACTATGCACCAAGCCAACAATGAGAGAAATAAAAGCACACAATGCATTTAAAATAATAGCGCCAAACCTGAAGGCCCTTGCACAAATTTTTAGTCACCATACACAGTGACAAAGTGCCCTCGAGAGAGAGCCCAAGGGAATTTCTACCTAGACCGAAATCAAGTGCCAAAGGAGGAGCCTGTGAGGGCATAGTTGCAACCCGCAGGCCTTTGCCAAGCCACAAGGGAGGAGCCCGCAAGCAAACAAACAGAAGCCGCCTCTGATGGGGATATTCATTTCAAACACGCCACCAAAAAGATAAGACATGAAAGAAAACAAACAAAAAAATAGATAAGACACCAAATCCACGCTCAAGCGGCAAGCCCCATACATTTTTACATCACACATCCCAACACCATAGCATCGAGGATCTCATGAGGGGGCGCCACTGTGCACTACGTAGGCTCAAAATCCGTGCCCACAATTCAATAGATAAGAAACTAAAGCCAAGCGCAAGTGCAAGGGCCAAGCCCTCTCCATTCCACATATCTCATCCAAATCCATAGCCATCAATTCAAGTGCACTTGTCATACACAAAAAACATAGGTTAGCCATGCATTAACACAATACAAAGAGCTCAACGCCAAACCCGCCATACCTTTATTTGTTGGAAGGACGCACTTCCATGACTGACCTCCAAATTTCCATGCCCATGTGGCTTACAGTCCATGGACCCTAATCTATGAGCTTTGAAAATCTCCATAGCTTCAACAAAATACCACCAAAACCGCTAAAAACCCCACAGATTTGTAAGCGATTTTTGGGCCAAGAAAGTTCAATGTGACCGCAAAAAGTCTGAGGTAAGTTTACAGGAAAGGTCAAGGGTTTGTATGGAGACAACAGAGGGTAACAAGGCTGAAGATTTTGTAGGACAAGTAGGAAGCGACGGTAGGGTTCACGAGAAGGAAGCTTGTTGAGGTGGCGGTCATGGCGGCTTCAAGTAAACGATTATGTGTGCAAGAGATGGTGTAGCAAATTTGTTGGAATCACTAGGGTTAGGGTTAATAACAGAAATCAAGAGGAAGAGGCATGTGGGCCTCATGCGAGGACCCACTTCCCGACTTAAATTTTGTTTGTTTATTTATTTTATTATTTTATCTATTTTATTTTAATATATTTTATATTTTAATTATTACATTTTATATTATTTTTATTATTTTTATTTTAATATATATATATATATATATATATATTATTGATTAAAATTTAGGTTTAAACATATTTAAGCTATGTTTGTTTTATAAATTTATGTTTAAAATTTAGGTTTAAACATATTTAAACTATGTTTTAATTATAAATTAATGTGATTAATTATAAGTATTTAGTTAATTGAAATGATTAATTAAATTAGTGATTAATTAGCTAGTGACTAATAAATTAGACTGATTAATTAAACTAAGTAATTAAGTACATATTTAATGATTAACTATGTTCAAAATCACATTAAATAGTCTTAAATGAAAAGTTTAAGGACTTAAACCATGACACGGGGAGAGGAGGGATTCATGCGCACTGGGAAGGTAAGTTAGAGGAATAGGCAAGTGTGTTATAGTGCTAGTATAGCTACCAGGAAAGAGAGTCGGTAGTTTTCTTAGGCGAAGACATCAAGCTTAGATGCTTTAACCCTAACCTAGCCCCTTCCCCTAAAGAGAGTAATGTTTGTTTATAGACAAATAAAAAAAAAAGTTAAGCCTAACCCTGCTTTCAAGTTTAAGTTGCACAAATGCAAATTGCCTTAGACTCTCTCTAAAAAACTCTTGGTTGATGCAGATTCAATTATGAAGGATGGTTAGGACTCGAGGAAATCAAGGTAGAGGGGCATCGATGCAGAGATCACCAACACCGCAACCACCATCGCCTGAATTAGCTATGATTCTACGCTCTTTGGAGGCCATAAATGAGACTTGAAAGGGACGTCATCCAATAGGGATCAAAGTGGATCCCCCACCATATGGAATGGGTAATCCTAAAGCATCGAGGGATTCAGGGGGAGGGCCTCCACCTAGAGAACTGCGGAAGATCAAACTTCCAGAGTTTTTTGGGGGTCATACCAATGAATGTGCAGAGGCATGGTTGGAAGGCATGACAAGGTGTTTCACCTTAAGAGACTATGCATCCACATCAAAGGTGAAGATATAGATTTTTTAGTTGAGAGATAGTGCCTTGAATTGGTAGGGAAACCTGGGGAGGTAGTTACACCTTACCCTAGACACCGTCTCTTGGAAACTTTTTGAGGAGAGGTTCCTAAGGAAATATCTACCAACTTACTACGAGGAACAACAAGTGGGAGCATTTCATGCTCTAGTACAAGGAAACAAGATCGTGGAAGAGTACGAGATCAGGTTCATGGAATTGGTAAAATATGTTTCATACATGGATAATGATCAACAATAGGCAAAACGCTTTGTCGATGGGTCAAACCTTAAGATAAGGGCCATGGTACAGATGTGGAAACCATATTCGGTAGCGGAAGAAGTAGAAAATGCATGTTATGTTGAGGAACACATGAACTTAAATGGAGGTATGAGGTCGACCTTTCTGCGTCGTCCTGGATTCGTGGGGAGGGTCCCTAGGACATTCTCTAGGGGAGGGAGCTCTAGTCCACCTCCATATGGTAATAGAGTCACACCAAGGACAGTCGCCAGAGGTATTTCAATGGAAACGAGTGCAACATCCCATTCATCACCAACGATGCAGGCAGGTCCACGACCATCTCGAGGAGCAACTGGTAGGGGCAGGAGTTCCAGGGGAAGGAACTCATTTCAGAGACAGTCACAGAGAAGTGTGTAGGTTCAATCTCATGTTACATGTTGGGGATGTCGAGGAACCCATTACCAGTGTGACTGTCCAGAGTTACAATCGGGTATTGTGCATAGAGAAGGAAAGGCCTCGATGGGAAGAGCAAGTGGCAACCACCAGATTTATGCAACAGTTAATAATCACTAGGTAGAACATCAATCCACATTGGTGGAATTATCAGGTACACTAAATCATATCAATGTTAAAATTTTATTTGATTCTGGTGCTACCGATAGTTTCATTTCACCATCTGCATTAGAAAAGAGTGGGTTGGTAGCCTATGAGAACAACAACTTTAAACAATTCAAGATGGCTTCGGAGGAAAAACAAGCGGTAGGACCTAGTGTTGATAATTGTCTACTAGACCAGGGAATGTGTACTACTAGGTTGAAGATATATGTCACTACCCTCGGGACGTATGACCTAATCATTGGAATATATTGGCTGGAATTAGATTAAGCTATGGTAGATTGTTTCGCAAAAAGGGTTCTTTGTGTTGACGATTAAGGAAGGCCAGTAGAGATCCACGGTGTATGGAGAAAGGTGTCTCTACGCTTTATCTCAACTATGAAGGTTAAGTGGTGCATGAGGCAAGGGTGTCGAATGTATGTAGTGGAAGCAGTGAATGAAAGGAAGGGACTCTCCTTGGATCAATACCCAGTATTGTCAGAGTTTAAAGATGTTTTTCCGAATGAGTTACCAGGGTTACCTCCTAAGAGGGAGATTGATTTCACTATTGAGCTAAAACCTGGTGTAGAACCAATTTCTAAGACTCTGTATAGGATGACAACACCAAAAATTTGTGATTTGCAGATGCATTTGAAAGAGCTACTCGACTTAGGATTAATAAGGCCTAGTGTCTCACCTTGGGGTGCACCAGTAATCTTTGTGAAGAAGAAGGATGGTTCTTTAGGACTATGTATATATTACAGGGACTTGAATCATGCTATAGTTAAAAATAGGTACCAAATGCCACCGATATATGATCTCTTTGATCAGATGAAAGGAGCAGTGGTATTCTCAAAAATTTATTTGCGATCAGGGTATCACCAGTTAAGGATTAAGGAAGGCAATATTCCTAAAACTACCTTTCGAACTCGGTTTGGGCATTACGAGTTTGTCATAGTACCTTTCGGATTGAACAATGTGCCAACAATATTCATGAGCCTTATGAATGGTGTATTTTCGAATTACTTAGACCACTTTGTACAAGTCTTTTTAGATGATATCCTCATCTATTCCAAGAACAAAAGAGAACATAAGGAACACTTGCGAGTGGTGTTGTCTTTCCTTAGAGAGAAAAAATTGTATGGAAAGTTGTTGAAGTGTTCCTTCTTCCAGGGAGAAATTCACTATTTAGGTCATATAATTTCTGATGAAGGAATCTCTGTGGACCTAGAAAAGTTAAATGCCATTATGGAGTGGCTAGTGCAAAAAAATGTTCATGAGGTAAGAAGCTTCAAGGGGCTAGCAGGTTATTATCGGATATTTGTGGAAGGGTTCTCTAAAATAGTGAAACCCATCACCACTTTGCAATGCAAGAGGTTCATGTATGAATGGACAGAAGAATGTGACAGTGCATTAATTGAGATTAAAAGGTTACTAACTAGTTCACAAATTCTACAAGTGCCAGATATGGAAAAGGACTTCGCATTCTGCACGGATGCCTCAAAGAAAGGGTTGGGGGCCGTGCTAATGCAGGATGGAGGAGTGATATCTTATGCATCAAGGAAGTTGAATAAAAACGAGGATCTTTATGCTACTCATGATTTAGAATTCGCATCTGTTATGCTAGCTCTAAAACTTTGGAGGCACTATCTAGTAGGGAGAAACTTTGAGCTCAAAATGGACCATCAAAGTTTAAAATATCTCTTCACTCAAAAAGATCTAAATGTTAGGCAAAGGCGATGGAGTGAGTTCATGAGTGAGTATGATTTTGTTATTTCATATATCAATGTAAAAGAGAATGTGGTCACAAATTCCTTGAGTAGGAGATCATGTGTCTTCTCCTTGGTACCCTTAAAAGTCAATCTGAGGGAACATGTGTTGACGAAACTCTTTGGGGACAGTTGGTATTTAAAGGTTACCTCAAACCTCTAGAGTGGGAGGCAATTAGATCTAAATTATGAAGGATATATTCTGGAAGCAGACAGACTATTAAAATATCGAGGAAGGATGTACATCCCAAAAAGTAGGGATATTCAAAGCATCATACTGAAGGAAGCCCATAGAGCACTTTATTGTGCACATCCAGGTGTGAAGAAAATGTATACAGACGTGAGGAAGCTCTTCTTCTGGGTAGGCATGAAGCGCAATGTAGTCCATTTTTTTGCCAAGTGCCTAGAGTGTCAACAAGTGAAAGCCAACCACCATCACCCGACATGCCTCCTATAGCCACATGATGTTCCTATGTCCAAGTGGGAAGTCATTTCTATGGATTTTGTTGTGGGGTTTCCGCTCACATATCATAGACACAATTCCATTCTTGTGATAGTTGATAAGTTAACCAAGAGTGCTCATTTTATTCCGGTTAGAGACACTTACGATGTCACTGATGTGGCATGTGTGTTTGTAAGTTAGGTCATCCATTTGCATGGGTTACCTAAGAAGATCATTTCAGATAGGGACTCCAGATTCACTTTTAGGTTTTGGATAAGTTTGAAGTTAGCGTTAGGGACTCAGTTGAACTTAAGTAGAACTTATCATCCAGAAACTGATGGGAAAAATGAGAGAGTAAATCAAGTTATGGAAGACATGCTTAGGATGTATGTTATGGATAATCAAACCCATTGGGAGAAGTACCTACCTTTGGTAGACTTTACCTATAATAAAAAATTTCATAGCTCCATCGGAATGCCAGCCTATGAATCTCTATATGGAAGGCCATGCAAAACGTCGTTGAGTTGGGAAAGGTTAGAAGACTGAGTAACAATTGGGCCAGAATTGATTCAAGAGATGGAGGAACAGGTGATTTAGATTAGGCAGAGACTAAAGGAAGCACAGGATAGACAAAAAAGTTATGCGGATGCACACAAGACTGATCGAAGTTATAAAGTGGGAGATAATGTTTTCATTTATATCAAGCCTAATAAGAATACTATTCGGTTCGGGAAGGGGAAAATTTGTCACCTCGATTTATAGGACCGTTCAAAATCCAAGATAAAATTGGACCCGTTGCCTATCGTCTTGTACTACCACCCCACTTGCATAAAACTCATAATGTTTTTCATGTATCTGTTCTATGTCATTATGTTGTTGATGAATCACATAAACTAAATTGGAAGGAATTGCAGGTATTGGATGTAAGAACCCTCATGGTAGAACCATTATGCATATTGGATCGTAGATTCTGACAACTTAGGAACCATCTAGTAGACCAAGTTAAGGTCCAGTGGGACAAGTATAGTCCAAGATCTGCTACATGGGAGGATGCCGAGACATTATGATGAGATTATCCCTCACTCTTTTTGACCACCTTGAGAATATGTTTATCGAAGGTTGGGTGTATGTAACACCACCTTTTGACTTAGACAACTAGGATTACCTGAGGCCTGATTACCTTTATTTTCTGTTCACCATGAAACTATTAATGATACACTTGAACTTTTAAGACGTAGAAACATGTATGAGTGTTTAAATGATATTTAAATGATGATGGATATGATGCGATCTATTATGTGAATGTAAATTTTATGAATGTTTAAATGTTATTTGAATGATGATGGATATGATGCGATCTATTATGTGAATGTAAATTTTATGAATGTTTAAATGTTATTTGGATGATGATGAATATGATGCGATATACTATGTGAATGAGAATCCTATGAAGGTTTAAATGCTATTGAATGATGTTGGATATGATGCAATCTATTATGTAAATGATAATTCTATGAATGGGTAACGTTAATTGAATTATGGGATATTATGAGATCTATTTCTAACTTGAAAACTTGGATGTTAAAGTTGTTGGTATGCGGATACCGAATTGAAATTATGGTTGTATGCAATTACATGATGATAATGCATAGATATGTATGAGTTTGTGTTACAGACTAATCTACAGGTCAATGGGCTATGAAATATCCAAGAGATAATGGTAATGAAAGTGGATGTCATGACCACTGACTGAGAAACAATATGGTATGAATATTTGTATGTGATATTATATTGGTTTGAGTGCATTGCTATGATATGTGGACTTGTTAGTAACATTTCTCGTCCGAGGCACAAGAGGGATCAGGCCTGCAAATGGTGTGATGAGTGTCGAGCGCAACTCATGGAAGAAGTTTGTTTTGGGCTTAAAGCGAGGGTGCAGTCTGATTTCAGTGGCCAGGATTCATCCAAAAGAACAGATCAATGGTTGGCGGGAAATCACGGCTAGCGAAGTTGCGCCGAGGCTAGCAAAATGGGTGGTAGCCGTTCATCCCAAAAGGACGCGTGGCACGAAATCTAGTCACGTCGGATTTTCAACAGTCGTGAGTCCAAAGGGTGGAGGTTTTATGTCGTTGAATATCTCAAAACTACGAACCGCAAAGTGTTGATGGTGCCCAAAGTCGGGCCTGCAGTATCAAGGGGCAGTCTCATCCCTCCATCCGAAATGGACACCTGGCGCGCGAGGAGGCTCTCTGCCTTTTCGCCAATCGCAGTTTTGAAGCACAAGGAGCAGCTCCCTCATATCCATGAGCGTCGAAAAGCACCGTTGAGAGTAAGCACAGGGTCACAGCCTGTGGTCATTTGGGAAACAAAAAGAGTTGTGTAAGAGGGGCCAAAGGAATCGAGTTCAGTTACAGAGGGGATCATCACGATCTCCAATCGCCATCAGATCCGATCTCAATCTTGTTTCTCATTTGAAGTCAATGAAGGCAAGAATGGGTGGTTGAAACCTCCTTTCGATCATTAAATGTGAGGTATGGAGAATCTGGCAAGCGATTTGCTTGAAGGGGGTCCTGTGTACCAATTTTTTTTCAAGGAGCCATGCCAAAGTCTTCGAATAGATCGAAAAGTTTGCGCACGCTAGCTCGACATTTAATGGCTCAGCTACCTTCCTTACAGGAGCCATGTGCAGTTAAGGTGGTGCTTGAAGAAAAATATCAGTACGAGTTTGACTGAAGGGACACCAAGCCTTGGGTGACTGGAAACACCTCTGTGAGGCAATTTTTCCTGAGTTTATAGACTTAGCCTTTGTATTTTGTAATCTATCGATGGTTGAGCAGGGTTCCTGATTGTAAAAACTTTAACGAAGCATTGGTTATTCTAGTTGTGTATTAACATCTGAGACTTCTTGCCTTATGAATGTCAGCTTCTTTCCATGTCTTTGTTCGTATTGTATTAGAACAACTCGGAATTAGAAGATCCAGTCGAGTTGTGACTGTTATAGGATGATGTAGGTTGGATCACTATAACAGTCGCATTGCTTCTAATCGATCTCTGTGTTTTTCTTAGCATTGAATGACTTGGAATTGGAGGATCTAGTCAAGTCACCCCTTCAGTTACCTGAAACTTTGAGCCAAGAGGATCTTGCATTTAGAGTTTTTCTTCTGCAAGCTGCTGAAAGGCCCGTTTCCCAAAGTAGTTTTTCTCACTCCTCTCACCAAGTCTTCCACTTGCCTATTTTACAATCAATCTACTGACTGAAGTTAGATCAAGACCTCATTTGTTCTTTACATAGTAGACCCGGTCCTTGAGCTAGAGTGACTCCATCCTGAGTCTCTGCCCATTTGATCACCCCTTAAAACAATTGTGACATAAAACTGATGGGTATTGGGCTCTGCTCCTACAAGCAATCCAGGAGTGACTTCCGACGCTAACATTTCTGGCGCCGTTGCCAGGGACGAAGTTGAAAATTTTCCCCAGGATTGAACGACATTGAGCCTTTGATTCTGAAGGTGTGTCAGGTATCAGAGCCGTTGAAGATTTCTACTGTGCACCTGGCGATTCCATTGTGACGAATCCACTGTGACGAACCTACAATGGTAATTTTGGCTTTCAAAGGAGGACACACGCGGTCTCATCCACAGCTGCCTCTAGCTACACATAGAACTGATCCGGAGGTGGTTATTAGGATAGGAATGGCCTTTGAAAAAGAAGCTTCCACTGCTGAACCAGGTAATCCACGATTTCCTTCTATAAGAACTCCATTTTCTCCTCCTCAGTTTCTTAATAGACCTCTTTCGAAGGTTTCCTGTTTCCTAAATTTTGGGATTGTTCCTGCTAAGTTTTCCCCTCCCAGTCTGGGATCAGAGGGAGAAATCCTTGTCACTCCCCTCTCCTCTGAAGCTGTACCTTGGCATAGACCCAGGACTACAGAAGATTTCCCCACTCCTATCTTTACTGCTCCGCCTCTTGTTACTGTTACCACTCCTGTGCAAAGGGGATCACCTGTTGACTTGAGCTCGTTAGCCTTCTCCTTAAATCCCCTCTTGTTTCCCACTCCACTTCGAGACTCATTCCCAGTAGCCCCTTCGTGAACTCCTTCTCCTCCAAGTTCTCCTCCACCTAATATTCCTATGGCTAGTGCTAATCCCCCTCTGAATAGAATGGATGCCATAGTCACTACCAGATATTCTCCCTTAGTTCTACCCCATCCTATGAATCCTCTCCCTGCTAGAGATTACTTGAAATACATGCCCAAGTTCATCAGGGAAGGGGATGTAACTGATGAGGAGAATATGGTTGCTTTATACAGTTATGAAGACAACCTAAACATAAAAAATGAATATGTCTGGATGAGGGTTTTCATCCAGATCCTGGATGGTGAGGCCAGGAAATGGTTTAGAGGATTGGCCCCTGGATCTGTTGCTGGGATCGAAGCCTTGGATAGCGCTTTCCTAAGGCAGTGGGGTGATAGGAAATACTTCATGTATTACATGACAGAGTTCGGGTCTTTGAAGAAAATGGAAGGAGAGTCCATCTCTAACTTCTCCAAAAGATTTAATAAGATGTATAATAAAATCCCTTCCGAAATAAAGCCCTCAAAAGCCTCGGCCAAAATTTCTTATGCTAGTGCATTTGGTCTCGATTTCTGTCTTTATTTAAGAGAAAGAAGATCCACCTCCTTAGCTCAAATGAAAGATGCAACCATAGAGGTGGAATCAAATGTGTTAGCAGCTGATAGAATGAGGAACAAGGCCGATGCAGACAGGAGAAAGGGAAGATTTGAAGCCTCAACATCTAGTCCATCGATGCCTCACCCTCAAGTGGATGAGCTAACCAAGATGGTGAAGTCTTTGTCTGCAAATATGGAGAGAATGAAGGTGGAAGGGAGACAAGCATACAAGGGCCCTCAGAACATCAAAAACAAAGGAGGTTTTAGGAGGCCAAACAATGTTGTTCCCCCAACTGTGAAAAGAGAGAGGGGGAGAGACAGAGAGGACCAAAAGATTCAGGCCCCTTTTCAAAAATAAATTTTATGGCCGAGGAAGAAGAAGGGGGAACAGAGGAACCTGACCATGAAATCCATTTCTTCAGAGACATTCCTCATTTTCCTCATCTTACTCAATCAACATACGAGGAGTCTCTCATGGACAGTCAGCTAAATGAGTTGAGCAAGGGAGACAAGACTAGTGGCGACCAAGGCAGGTATGATTTGAGGTCCAAGAAAAAGACTATAGAGCCTGACATTCCTGAGAAGTCCACTAGGACAGAGAAACCTGCCAATGAAGTAGAAGACAGTCATAGAGGTAAGAAGAACCAACCCCTCTCTCCCATAATCTAGAGTCATGTTCCCGAAATAAGAGAAATTCCAAAGCTTACACCTTATTTTAATTTCGAGCATGAAATTCAAAAGATCATAATTCATGTGCCCCTAACCGAATTGATTAAACAAGAAGGGTTCAAGAAACGCTTTTCTGAGATTTTACATTCTGAGGTCTCTTGCCTTCCCATGGACTCCATCAATTTGCAAGATGAAAATCCCACAGTTATTCTAGGCCCTATGCTAGAAGACATAAATGACTCATCCCCTCCCTTCTACACTTCCTTGAATATACATGACAAGGTGCTGCATAACTGCTTGATGGATTCAAGGGATTCTCACAACCTCATGCCCAAAAATGTCATGGAAGAATTAGGGCTAGAAGTCACCCGAGCCTATCATGACCTCTATTCCTTCTACTCCAGGAAAGTTCAATGTCTTGGGGTTATCAAAGACCTGCTCGTGACCTTGTTTCACTTGCCCATGAAAAGTGTGGTCATGGACATTGTAGTGGCTAATGTCCTCCCCAAGTTCGGTATGTTGTTATCAAGATCTTGGATAAAAATACTGGGGGGAACTTTGTAGATGGACCTAACCTATGCTACTATCCCAGTGTTTGGGGGAGAACATAGGAGGCTATATAGGGAAGCCCAGTTGGCCTATATAATCAGTGATGAAGCTAATCCCACCAACCATCCTATTTTTTCCTTAGACACTGATTTAGGTTCCAGTTTACTGCAACTCACTCATACTCCTGAGCCCCCTCTTAAACTCAGAGAGAAGCCCAACACTTCCCATAATTTTCCTCTCTCCATCACCCTAGTCTGGAATTTTTTTTTTGATGGAGCCTTTTCCAGGGAAAGTGCTGGTGCTGGGATATTTTTGTATCACCTACTTAGGAAACCATATCTCTGTCGTACAAAGTAGAATTTGAAGCTACCAACAATGTGGCAGAGTATGAAGCTCTTGTTCTGGGATTAAGAGCCACGAGGGAAATGGGAATTCAGGAAGTAGCAGTGTTTGGAGATGCAGAGTTGGTGGTCCAGCAGATTAGAAACGCTTATCAAGCCAAGCATCCTCGACTCAAAATCTACAGAAATAAGGTGTGGGACCTAGTTGACAATTTCTTCTTGGCATTCAATATTTCTTTTGTCCCGAGAGAAAGGAACACAGTGGAATACTCCTTGGCTACATCATCAAGAAATTTCAAAGTACCCTTGACGCCCAAGCTCAGATATGATGTAGAGGTAAAATACAGGCCCTCCATACCTGACAACGTCAAACATTGGAAGGTATTCGAGGATGATCTCGAGATCAGAAGGTTCTTGGAGACTGTCGAAGAATTTTCAGAGATGCATATCGACCAAGACTTTGTCTCTGAAGAAAATCTCGATGGAGGTAATTTTATGAATAAGATTGCAGAGCGTAACATTGTGCAGCTGCCCAACAATCATATTCCAAGAGGACTGTTTCCTTTGGAAAGGATTTTTTATAGAAATGATGTGTCATTAAAAGGGTAAATCTCAGAGGATGACACTTCTACTATTCAATGCAACATTGGCACCGAGAGTGAGCCCAAGTTTGTCAAATTGTCAAGAAGCTTGACAGAGGAGCAGAGGTCCAAATACACTGGAATTTTGAGGGAATTTGCTGACGTGTTTGCCTGGACCTATGAAGACCTCAAAACATATGACACTTCTATCATCAAGCATAAAATCCCATTAAAAGAGGAGGCAAAGCCATTTAGGCAGAAGCTGAGACAAATCAATCCTATGCTGTTGCCTATCATGGAGAGGGAAGTGAGGAAGCTGCTTCAAGCTCAGATCATTGTACCGTTGAGGTATTCAGAGTGGGTGGCCAACTTGGTGCCAGTAAGGAAAAAGAGTGGAGATATCCAACTCTGTGTAGACTTCAGAAACTTGAACAAGAGCTCAAAAAAAGATAACTACCCCTTACCAAAGATGGAACATATACTGCAGAGGGTAACAGGAGCTTCCAGGATGTCCCTGATCGATGGTTTCTCTGGCTACAACCAGATCTCTGTTCTACCTGAGGATAGGGAAAATACGACATTTACCACTCCATGGGGCACATTCATGTATGCCAAGATGTCGTTTGGATTAATGAATGCAGGGGAAATGTTTCAGCGTGCCATGGACATAGATTTCGTTGGGGAAAAGGATAAATTTGTGGTCGTCTATCTGGATGACATCACAGTGTTTTCAAATTCTGATAAAGGACATCGTTGTCACCTCAGGAGGGTTTTCCTGAAGTGTAGGAGTTTTGGCATTTCATTAAACCCCAAGAAATCTATGTTCGCCATGCAGGAGGGAAATTTACTAGGCCACATAGTATCAGTGAAAGGAGTGAGGATCAACCCTAGCAGAGTTGAAGCAATACAAGCCTTATCAATCCCGAGGTCCAAGAAGGAGTTCCAATCCTTCCTTGGTAAGATTAATTTTCTGAGGAGGTTTGTGCCTAACTTTGCTGAGGAAGTAAAACTTATAACAACCATGCTAAGGAAAGGAAATGAAGTGAGGTGGACTTATGAATTGCAAAATTCCTTTGAGAAAATAAAGAAGGCCCTGTCTGAAGCCCCCATGCTTATCAGTCCCAATTACTCAAAGGATTTCCTTATTTTCTCCTTTGCTTCACCCGACACGGTAGCCGTTGTTTTATTACAGACAAACAAGGATGGGCTAGAGTAGCCTATTGCCTATTTCAAATAAGCATTGAGGGATGTCGAAGTCAGGTATGACACTATGAAGAAGTAGGCCTATGCACTCGTAAAGGCCCTCAAGGCATTTAGAATCTATGTCCTGCAGTAAAAAATCATAGCTTATGTCCCTTTAGCTGTTGTTAAAGACATTCTTATTCAGTCTGACATAGATGGGAGGAGGAGTAAGTGGTTAGAAAAAATTATGGAGTTTGACCTGAAAATAAAGCCTACCAAATTGATCAAAGGTCAAGGTTTAGCCAAGCTGTTGGCTGAAGCGAATTTCCAATCCTTGGGGATAAGTTTCATCAACGAATGCTCAGGAATTTAGCAGGGTCATCTGCCTGACATGGACCCTCAAAGGGAGCCCCCATTGGCTCGATGTCCCATGTATAAGGATGTCATATACTTTATGCAAGAGTTGCGGCCTCCAGACGTCCTGCAAAGAAACAAAGCAAGAGCTCTGAAGCTCAAGGAAGTCAGATACTGCCTTATCGATCAAATTTTATACTGGAAAGACCCCCTGGGGTTACTTTTAAAATGCATGGATCCACAAGAGGCCGATAGGATTATGTTTGAACTTCACAGCGGCCTATGTGGAGGGCACCATTTCTGGAAGGCCACAGCCCACAAAATCCTCAGGGCTGGATACTATTGGCCCACCGTATTCACCGACGTCTGCAAAAGGGTCCGAGCTTGCACCAAATGTCAAAGATTTGCAGGTAAACAACAACTCAAGTCTCTACCATTAAATCCTATGGTGGTTTGAGGACCTTTACAGCAATGGGGCCTAGGTTTCATTGGAGAAATTCACCCTGCTTCAAGTGGGTAGCATAGATGGATCTTGACGGCTACTGATTTCTTCACCAAGTGGATTGAAGTTGTCCCCACCAGGAGTTCTTCCCACAAGGTGATCATTGGGTTCCTGGAGGACCTCATCACAAGGTTCGGCTACCCAAGAAAGATTGTCACTGATAACACAGTCGCTTTCGGGTCTGAGCCATTAGCCAAGTTTTGTGAGTAGTTCAGGATCAAACTGATTCACTCCACCCCATATTATCCACAGGGAAACGGTTTAGCTGAATCCTCCAACAAAATCTTGATAGGATCATCAAAAGATTATTGGAAGACAACAATAAGGCCTGGCATTCAAGATTAAAGTTTTCTCTATGGGCCGATCGAGTGACCACGAAGAGATCTATCGACGTCTCTCCTTTCAAATTATTCTATGGAGCGGAGGCTATTTTCCCTTCTCAGTTAGCCATTCCCATAACAAAATTCCTTCAGGATTATCAGGAGGAGCCTGATGACATGATCAGAAGGATTCATCAGCTAGTGGAGGTCTAGCAGGCTAGGGAGCAGGCAATGAATAGAATTCAGGACCATCAACAAAGGATCAAGCAGGTTTTCGATAAGAAGGCCAAGAAGGAAGAATTTCATATAGGAGACCTGGTGATGAAATGGGATGATCCTAAGAAGGATAAGGGAAAGCACAACAAATTTAAATCCATGTGGATCGGACCATTCAAAATCTCTGAGGTTTTCTCAAATAACACATATCGGCTGTAGGATTTGGAGGGTGAAGAAGTTTTCAACAGCCCAGTAAATGGGCATTTTCTGAAGAAATATTTTGTCTGAGCCTTCGATGGCTCCTTTGTTTGTAAATATTGTCCTTTTGGTTCCTTGTTTATGTTTATTTTTATCTTTTGGATTAATAAATGACTTCATAGCCCAACAACAAGGCACTAGAATTGAAAAATGCATCCTTAGAGCATCACAGGGACGAATCTATCCCCCATGGAGCCTAATGTTAGTAACATTTCTCATCCGAGGCACAAGAGTGATCATGCCTACAAATGGTGAGATGAGCATTGAGCGCAGCTCATGGAAGAAGTCCGTTTCAGGCTTAAAGCGAGCGTACAGTCCGATTTCAGTGTCCAGGATTCATCCAAAAGAACAGATCAACGGTTGGCGGGAAATTGCGGCTAGTGAAGTTGCGCCAAGGCTAGCGAAATGGGTGGCAACTGTTCATCCCAAAAGGATGCGTGGCACGAAATCTAGTCACGTTGGATTTTTGGCAGTCGCAAGTCCAAAGGGAGGAGTTTTTATGTCGTTGAATATCTCGAAACCCCGATCCCCGAAGTGCCGATGGAATCTGAAGTCAGGCCTGCAGTATCAAGGGGCAGTCTCAGCTGTCCATCTGAAGAGGATACCTGGCACGCGAGGAGGCTCTCTGCCTTTCTTCCCATCATGGTTTTGAAGTGCAAGGAGAAGCTCCCTCATATCCGTGAGCGTCGAGAAGCACCGTTGAGAGTAAGCACATGGTCACAACCCGTGGTCATTTAGGAAACAAAAAGAGTTGTGTAAGAGGGGCTCAAGGCACTGAGTTCAGTTATAGAGGGGATCATCGCGATCTCCAAGTGCCATCGGATCCGATGTCAATCCTGTTTCTCCTTTGAAGTTAATGAAGGAAAGAACGGGTGGTTGAAACCTCCTTCCAATCATTAAATGTGAGGTATGGAGAATCTGGCAAGCGGTCTGCTCGAAGGGGGTCCTGTGTACCGATTTTTTTTCAAGGAGCCATATCGATGTCTTTGAATAGACGGAAAAGTCTGCGCATGCTAGGTCGACATTTAATGGCTCAGCTACCTTCCTTACAGGAGCCATGCATAGTTAAGGTGGCGCTCGAAGAAAGATATCAGTACGAGTTTGACTGAAGGGACACCAAGCCTTGGGTTACTGGAAACTCCTCAATGAGGTGATTTTTCATGAGTTTATAGACTCAGCCTTTGTATTTTGTAATCTATCGATGGTTGAGCAGGGCTCCCGGTTGTAAAAACTTTAACGAAGCACTGGTTATTCTGGTTGTGTATTAACATCTGAGACTTCTTGCCTTATGAATTTCAGCTTCTTTCCATGTCTTTGTTCATATTGTATTAGAACAACTCGGATTTGGAAGATCCAATTGAGTTGTGACTGTTATAGGATGATGTAGGTTGGATCACTGTAACAGTCGCATTTTTTCTAATCGGTCTCTATGTTTTTCTTAGCACTGAATGACTTGGAATTGGAGGATCCAGTCAAGTCACCCATTCAGTTACCTAAAACTCATAACCAAGAGGATATTGCATTTAGATTTTTTCTCACTCCTCTCACCAAGTCTTCCACCTGCCCATTTTACAATCAATCTTTTGACTGAAGTTAGATCAAGACCTCCTTTGTTCTTTACATACTAGACCCAGTCCCCAAGCTAGAGTGATTCCATCCTGAGTCTCTACCCATTTGATCACCCCTTAAAAAAATCGTGACATAAAACTGATGGGCGTTGGGCTCTACTCCTGCAAGCGATCCAGGAGTGACTTATGATGCTAACAGGACTAATGCATGATTTCAGGTGGTGAGACTACCCAAAACTAAATAAACGATGACAAAACTCCCAAAAACACGGTGCCACTGTATATTCCATTGTAGGGTGTGGACCCTAGTTCTATTAGGATGGGTGGAGGCATTTCCCACTGTGTATCCTCTGAAACCTATATTCATGGGAGGATGATGTTAGCTCATGCTCCCCTATATGTGTGATGATGACTGTCAGTTTCCTGCTGGGGAAGCTTGGTCAAGATAGTGACACTTCCACTTACTGGTTTTATTTGGATTTAGGTCAATATAGTTGATGCTCCAAGATAGTCCAACAGAGGAAGGATAGGAATGGAAGATGGAAGTAAGTTAGGGAGGAAGGATGAATAGAAATAGTTGAGAGTGTATGGAGATTCATCTTATGGTGGAATTTATTGTCTTTCCTTCTAAAAATAAAATGTGTATATATGAATATTCATAATTACGTAACTAAACCACAATTGTCTAAATAAAATTGTTGAGCTAGATTATTGTAATTAAGTGAATTCATGAACATTTCATTGGTTTATTATCTTTTATAAAATGAATAGTCTTATTGATTGGATTATATGCATACATAAATTACTATAAGGGTGATAGTTATTGATATTAGTACATGAACGGAGCTTGTATGTACTAGCTACACATGCATTTCTTGTACATGTACACTAGTATGTATGAGTTTTCTTGGATTACTTACTAATAATGTCAGTTATTTGATATGAATTTCTAAACCATGTGTCTTTTCCCTTATATCATAAAATAATTTAACTTTAGGACGAAGTTTCCTGAAGGGTGGGTGTATGTAACAACCCTAAGTATTAATCAATTGTCATAGTTTAATTAATTTTTAAATGTATATTAGTTTAAATAAATAATTAATTAATTGTCCTGGTTAAATATTTGTTGAATGTGAATTGGTTTAATTAACTAATTAATGAATTTAATGATTAAATATATGTTTAATAAAATCTAGTTTAATAAATTATTAATTATTAAGGTGGGGTAAGTAGCCGAATTGGTAAGTCACTCTTGTAACGATGGTGTGACCCGTGTTCGAGTCTCTCGAAGGCATTTCTCACTCGAATGGGAGTGTTGATTCAGTGATTGGGCATGTTAAAGTTGCATTGCATTGTAGGATCATTTAACTAGCATATGAACCCCCATATTTTGTCCTCGAGGTGTAGGATAGTCGGTGACGGAGTGTGTTGTTAAGACACTCCGTGTTGAAAAGTTACCGGTTCGAAACCAACCATATTAAGGGTTGGTGTGGCTTAGGCCGGGTGAGATACCCGAGTGATTTTGACGGCTTAGATGCCCATGAGTTGTGGTTTCTCAAGAAAAAGGTTAATCCCGATGCCAAGAAGGTCTAGACCAATTAACAACAACAAAAAAAAATTATTAATTATTATTTTGTATCGAATGATGGAACCATTAAAGAGAAGGGGATAAGGTGGTTGGCATTGAATGGAGAGATAAGGTGGGTGAGTTTTAATGAAAGGGAGGAGGTGAATGAGAGAGGGGGGAAGGAGGATAAGAGGATAAAAAAACCATTCAAGAGAGGACTTTTGATTTTGGGGGAATGAGCATCATTTTGAGAGAGGAGAGGACTGAATTGTTGGTTTGGGGCTGGAGTAGCTTGTTGGAGGGTGGTTCTATTTTTTGATTGAGGAACTGGTTGGATTTTGGTAGATTGAGACAGGGGGCACCTATTGCTGGGAGTTTTGGGCTCGGGGGCCAAGAATCCTTACAGAATCCTAGAACTAGGGATTCAGAGAGGCTCTGTTCCTAGCTGGCTGGGAGGTTAGTCGGTTTTGGGCAGAGCAAGAGGCTGAGTTGGAGAACAATAGTAGCATCAGTTAGAGGTTTGTATTTTCATTAATATGTTGAATTTATGGTTTATTATCATGATGTTTAATATGTTTAATATGTCGTTTATTAAGATGTTTCTCATAAATTTTAATTATGATGAATAATGAATGGCTAAAAGTTAGGATAGCATTTATCTATTTTAACTTATGTTTTATAAGGCTCTGTTGGAAGAGACCTTACAGAATGGGAAAAGTTGTCCAAACCTTTTTCTGAGTTGCTTTCAACTCCTTGTTGATATATCCTGCTACTATATGGTATGTTACTTATCTACACACCATCGTGTTAGGTAAAAAATATGGAAGGGCACGAGGAGGAACAAAACAACCAAATACTTTGATATAGGAGAAATTCTCCTCAATGAACCAGTCTACAAGTGTGCCTAAGTTCCCCATAATCTTTTCTGAAATCCTAAGCGATGGGTTACTGTTGGGTATGTGTTATATTATTTGCATGTGTGTGTGTGTGTGGGTGCGTTAGATATGACAACTGCGTCTGACGATTCATACAAACTAGAGCTCTGTCGTTGCGCCGGGCGCTTCCTAGGGGGGTCCCAGGGGGGGGCAGGTATGCCCCCCCCTGGTTACGTGAAACGTTCGGCATCGGACGGTAGCCTGGGGCCGATAGGGTTCGCGGCAGTGCCTCGAGTAAGCGCAACATTCGGCACCGGGCGGTAGCCCGGGGCCGATGGGGTTCGGGGCAACGCCCAACAATTTGTTTTTTTTTTTGGGCAGTTTTTTCTATTTTTAGCGGATTTTGCTATTTTTAGTTGATTTGTAAATTAATCCCGGATTAAGGGATTAGGGTTTTGGTATCTACGGAATACCTAAAAACATTGTATATATTGTATGGAGAATGGTGAAATTTGAGATAATGAAAATAAGAAAGGTTTTCCCGGTTGAGGGTTTCCGGTAAAAATTTCTGTGTATTCTGTGTATGAGCCATTGATTAATTTATGTATTGCTTAATAATATACATGCATTTCTTTACTTCGCAGGTTTAAAACTTACAGTTACCATATATAGCTATGTGAACAGGTACCACAACGTTGTGATAGATTTCATAAAAAAAATCTTTTCCATTTTCCTCCCATAATTTGGAATGGTAAAAATGTATTGGCTAAAAAATGGCCAGGTTCCAACTCCAGTTCATCAGGGGAAAAGGGGTCATTAAAAAAATGGCATCCCTAATATATGATCACATGTAAAAAGGAGGAGGTTTCCCTTTTCATTTTTCCGATTGATAATTAGCAATTTCCTTGGCCAAATTATCAAATAGCATTTTATCCCAATTGAAGGTATAACCCTTAGCTACTTCATTCATGATGGCTACCCACTCAGCTGAGAAATGTGTAGGGTTCTTCTTCCCAAAAAGATGACAGAGCATCATGGCTATATATAACATATGAGCATCTAAGGATGTTGTGGCATACATACCATGAGCATCAGCTTTGAATTTTTTCATATGTCCCCACTAGGTCTTGATTATATCATGACTATTTCTACCGAATTGAGTGCACTCTCTTTTCTAAAAATCTACAATAAATGATGCATTGTAAGTATATTTATGTTAAGGTCCTAACCCGCACATAGGTAGATCAATGTATTCAGATGTAATAAAGGTCAATATTAATAAGACCTTTCAATAAAATAGAATAAGGTGGATGTAAGAAGACCTA
>JZKD02S1323654.1:327650-360291 GCA_000966675.3 Picea glauca | reverse complement strand
CTTTTCCCAAAATTGATTTCAGACTTGTTTAAGATAATCAAAATAATTTTAACTAAAATAGCAGGCTTCAACCGACTTTGTTTGCTTCAAGGCCAAGAAGATGTAACATATTTATTTAGGGAATCCCTAGTTGGTTCAGGATGTAAATATCATCGGAAAGAGAACTGGATAACATATTATGATATATAGATATGTATGATAGCCCTACAAATATCATAGATATCGCTTCACTATCAATGATCCTATTTAGTACCTCGGTGAAGTTATATACTTCTCCCATTGAATTTCCTTTCACCACTTCGATTAACATCTTTGCATTTCACTAAGATGAGGGAAATCGATATACGAATTTCCTTTCACCATCCGTCTTATATTTTAATATTTTGAAGTGGGGGAAATTAATCTGTATGTAACATACAAGGGATGATATATGTTTAAATTTTTTGAAAAGAAGGTCTGTCAACAATTTTAAGAATACTTTGAAACTAACTTTCTTCCAATTTTCAATATGCCTTCACCTATAGGAATTTATTTTATGGGAGTCTTAATCTTCTAGGGATCAACCTTGAGTGAATTAGTTAGTTTAAAGTCCAATAGAAAAGCTAAAATTATCAGGATTATCCTAGACATACTTGTCCAATTAAAATCAAAGGAACATAAAGATTTTCACCTAATCTTGTTTTGAAAATATGTTTTTAAGTTTTCAGAGTCAAGGTAAGTTTATGTCTTTCTACGAAGACTAAAGAAAACAAGAAAGGAAAAATAAAATATGAAGTGGATAAGAACTTGGGGATAGGTAAAAATTCACTCGATCATAGATTTAAAGGAATTAAAAATAAAAACATCCTAATCCTACACAAGTTTGTGTGTTAATTTCAGACTTCCTTCAAGCTGGTTTATTATAATTTTATTTTCATTTCAGAGATGGATTTAGAATTTATCATCATGACTCTTCATGTTAGAATTTAATACCTCTCTGATTTTTAGGTCGGGTGATAATATTTTCATGAGAAAAAATTCCCTCACATTCATTTCAAAAAAAAAATTAAAATGTTATTTGAACTATAAGAAGAGTAGGGACTCATACCCTATTTTCCTTTTGAAATTTCGGCAAGGAAGATTATTTATTTATCACCTGCTTTTAGAGAAATCAAATGCTTGAAAGATGAGTGTCGAGTTTTTATTCAGCCTCATCTTTTGTTCCAAAAGATCTATTCAATTCTGGTGCTTCTCCTAAGGCTTTCTTAACATGCTTGAAAGATTCTTTGGCTTCTGCACTCAATTTTACTTCATTGTCCTTTTTTAGCATATTTGTAATTAGTTTAATTATTTCACCAAAGTTAGGAATAAATCTCCTCAAAAAGTTGATCTTTCCTAAAAAAGATTGAATTTATTTTATATTTCTAGGAATAATAATCATGTCAATAGCCTCAACTCATTTAGGATCAACCTTAATCCCATATTTTGAAACCATGTGACCTAAAAGTTTACCTTCTTGCATGGAAAAGTGTGATTTTTTGGGATTAAGATACAAACAAAATTTTCTGAATTTTTCAAAAAAAATTCTGAGGTGCACCAAATGTTCTACATCAGAATTGGAAAAAACTGTCAAATCATCTAGATAAATAACAACAAACTTGTCTCCCTCACTGACGAACGCGATATCCATTGCTCTCATGAAATTTTCTCTTGCATTCATTAAACCAAAAGGCATTTTATCATACATAAAGGTCACCCATGGAGTAGCAAATACAGTCTTTTCTCTATCATCTTCATGAACAACAATCTGATTATATCCTGATAAACCATCAATCATAGAAATAATGTTATCCCCTACTACCTTCTATAAAACATGGTCCATTTTTGGGAGCGGGTAGTTATCTTTAAGAGAAGACCTATTTGAGTTCCTAAAATTGACGTAGAGTCTTATTTCATCGTTCTTCTTTCTAACAGGGACAAAATTGGCCACCCATTTAGAGTATCTGAGGGGAATGGTAATTTTTGCATCAAGGACTTTTTTAGCCTCCTTTTCTATTACTGGCGGAAGAATTGGGTTTATCTATCTAATCTTCTTATTGAAAGGATTAATACCATGTTTTAAGGGAATCTTGTGTTCAATGACAGAAGTATCATAAGTTTTTAAATCATCATAAGACCATGCAAAAACATATCTATACTGTTTAAGTAACTCAATGTATTTACCCTTTGTTTGTGTCGGGAGATATTTTGATATTTTGACCATTTTGGGATTTTCATTGGTTCCTACATTAAAATCTTCAACTTGTTCAGGTTCAGGTCGCAAAGTAGACTTTAAAGGTATACCATCTTGTTCAAACAACCTTTATAAAGGGATCAAACCTCTGATAATTTGATTGTTTTTAAGTAAGATCATGCGGTGATTTGCAATTTTATCTTGAAGCTTCTTTGGGTTCTGTCCTTCCTGCACAATCCAAGCAAGATCATTCTTATTTTATTGATCTATGTGGGTCTTTGGAAAACTCAACTACCATTTCCAGGAATTGTTTGATTTGTTCATCATTTTCAAACACTTGCTAATGTTGAACATTGTCTGGAATCAAAGTTCTATGTCTCATCTCAATATGATATTTGAGCTTCAAAACAATAGGTGGTACAAAAGTCAAAACAACTTTGGCTAAAGAACCAGGTTATTGATTTTTCATTCTGGTAATAGAGTGAATATTAAAAGATGAAAACAAATTCTCTATTAGGTCCCAGGAACAATTTCTATATGATCTCAATCTCAGATGCTTAGCTTGATATTGTTGTTTTATTTGTTCTACAATGAGCTCAACATCACCATAAACCATCAAATGTTCGATTTTTAGTTTTCTTGCAGCTTCTAATCCTAAAACTAAAGCTTCATATTCACATACATTATTAGTATAAACGACCTCCCATTGTAATATATAAGAGAAAGGAATAAAACACTCATCACCTGGTGCCACAAATAAAACTTCAGCTCCTGCTCCTTCGCAAGATGAAGAACCATTAAAGAACATTTTCCACATCCCTTCTCTAACATTTATATTTTTCTTTGAAAATTTTATTTTTTGACTTTATTCTTCTATACATTATTCAAAATAATCCTATATTATATAACATACAATTTCCTAAATCTTGATCAACAACATAGACTGGGTATTTATTGAGGTTCTGAGGGTCACTTACAGTATACGCCAATCTAGTTTTTCTGTACAGCTGAGTAAATTGTCCACCAAAAATTGGAATTGTAGCATAGGTTATGTCTAGATGAATCGATCCTCCTAGCTTGGCACCCCAATATATGGATAGAAGCATGCCATACTTGGCAATAACATCAGCAAAAACCAATCCATAAGAATTCTTTTCACAGGAACCTGAGCAAGTTTTACAACTAAATCTTTAATCATACCTAGACACTTAACCTTTATAGAATCAAATGATTATAAATATTGATAAGGTTTGGTGATTTCAAGGACCAAGTTTTCCATGATAATATTAGGAACTAAATTATGCAAAGCTCTTGAGTTTAACATGAAAATGTGAAGTAAATGATTGTGCACAGTCAATGTAATATAGAAAGGAGAAACAAAATCCTTACTATTTTCAATGTGTGGTCCAAACATGATTGTAGGTTTATCATCTTGCAAATTGATAACATCATCTTGACATTTTGCATCAGAGAAATTTATTTCTTTAGCGATTTGTTTTTTATAGATCAAGTTTCTAGCAAGTTAAACCAGAGGCATTGGGACTTTAATTTTGTTAAGTTCATTCTATAAATTGAAAGTCCCAATTGGTCTTTCAATTTCCTTGGTTTGAAATTCAACTTCTCTGTTTTCTGGCTTCTTAGTCTGTACTTCTTTCATTTCAACCTGCTTTGCTTGAGCAACTTGTGTTTCAAGTGATGGTTTTGCAATTGTTGTTTCATTTTATTTATTTCATGATAAAAAAAAAATTGGTGGAGAATTTATTGAATTCTTTTCTCTTGGCCTCAAATCATATTTATGTTGAAGCTCTACCATTATTGAATTAGTGAGACCTTTGTATGTAGAGTCTCCCAAATTATTGATATTTTCATTGTCATTAAACGAGGATTACAGATCCAAGGATTTCTCATAATATTTTTTGGTTAGGTGAGACTCAATATCATCATCATTGAGGTTGTTTATCTCTTCACCTAATTTATCATAATCTTTCTCCTGATCTCTCTGTATGAAATTCACAGTTTTAAAAGGAGCTTGAACCTTTTGTTCCTCATTTTTTATTTGTCTTTGTTGTATCTAAGGATTAAGATTTCTCTTGAATTGATTTCATATGTATGGGTCAGGTTTGGCGTTTTTTATCTCCATCCTAGAAATTTTGTTCGATAAATCTTTAATAATTTTCGCCATCTCATCCATTTTTTCCTCTGCAGTTTTTCCAAATCTAGAGGGCCCTGCATGTTCTTTAAAACACATGGGTTCTCTTGTTCCCATCTCAACTTTAGTTTTCAACTTTCTGTATGCCATCATATTTTATTCAATCTCTATAGCATCATATTGCATCCCTACTAAAGTAGTGGGTCTTCTTTCTCTCAAAAGTAGAGAGAAATTAGAATCAAAAGCCCCTGCAAAAGTGACTTTTGCAGCTGGTTGAGAAGGTTTAAATTCAAATTGGATTTTGTGATAAATCTTATTAAATCTTTGGATAACTTCTAGGACTGATTCAAAAATTTTCTTTCTCAAGGATTCAAATTCAATTAAGTAATAAAGATGATCCTTTTTCTCACCCCACTACCTTAGGAAGGAAGTTTCCAGATCATTATATGATTGTATAAAACCTACTGGAAGTCTTGTGAACCAATTTATTACCTATCCTTCAAAATTCAATACTAACAGTATCATGTAAATGTCCTCATGCTCAATACCAATAATATCAACAAATTGTTCGAAAAAGGCTATATGTTTTGTTCTTTTTAGATCACCTTTTCTCATAAATTTAGGGAGGCTCTTCATGTAATTTTTAGGTAAATCATGCAGGACAATAGGAAGAACTAAGGGAGAATATCTAGCAGTGACCTTGGCAAATATCCTAGGGGTTTGATCTTTTCCACCAACCCCTGCACCTTCGACACCTCCAACACCAACACCTCCATCACCGACCATTGAAAGTCTAGGAGACGAAATTCGAGGACTAAATAGGAGATTTTCAAAAACTTCAAAAGACTAATCTACTGATATTTTGACTACTTCGAGATGTTGTGAATGAATTTTGGGAAAATGATCATGAGAATATGGAAGATCTAGATGAGGGGGAAAACGAAAAGTTGATCTTAGTTCCTTAGGTTTACTTGGTGTATAGGTAGGATAAGTAATAGGGGATGAATCTGAGTATAGAAAATAATCTTCAGGATTTTTGGAAAAAAAAAAATTACTTCTGGAATAGAAAGAATCGGTTGAGTAATAATGATAGTAGGGACATGTAGATGCATTGTCCATAGAACTTGGAGCTATTCTGGTGCATCCAGGAGAAGAATATTTGGATCATCCTATAGAATTTTCTAGCAGAAAACTGTCAGAATCAGAGAAAAAATACAAAACTACAGAGAGGGAAGGCCTAGGTATGGTCTACGTGTTGTAGAAGTTCAGAGATTACTTATTGGGAAAGAATTTTAATATGTTCACAGATCATTTATCCCTTAAGTACAATGTTGTGGGGGAGAATATGTCGATGGCTATTGTTGTTTCAATAATTTGATTTTGAAGTAATAGTCAAGCCAGGGAAGCTGAACACATAACTTGACCACCTATCAAGGGTCACGAATGAAGAGGAACCTACAAATTTAGAGGACAAATTTCCAAACAAAAAATCATTTTCATTCCCGATCATCGATGAATACTTCGCTGACATCATCTAGTACTTGAGTATAGGGACTGCACCACAGGAATACAACATCATGAGGAAGAAAAATCTAGTAGTCCGGGCAACATATTATCAGTTTATTACAAGACACTTATACAAAATGGGCACATATAGAATCTTCCGAAGATATGTGCTAGAACATGAAAGACCAAGGATTTTAGCAGAAGCCCATGAAGGAATAGAAAGAGGACACTACGCATGCAAAGCTACCACATAGAAGATATTGCGCACAGGACTATGGTGGCTAACCATTCCCAGAGACTCGAAAGAGTACTTCCATAGATGCGATGTATGTTAGAGAGTTGGTAAGCCAAATAGAAGGGACGAGATGCCCCTACGACCACAAGTAACTTTGCAGGTATTTGAAAAATGGGAAATAGATTTTGTGGGACCAATTAACCCACCAGCAAAGAAGACAGGAGCAAGGTGCATTATCACATGACAAAATACCTAACAAGATGGGCAAAAGAAACACCAGTCGAAGATTGTAGCAATGAAACAAAAACACACTTTCTATTTGAACAAGTGATCACTAGATTTGGTTGCCCCAGAATTTTGATGAGAGACCAAGGTACTCATTTAATTAAAAACACTATTAAGGAAATGACAGAGGAATTTAAAGTCCATCACCAAAATAGTACACCATATCATCGACAAGAAAATGGAATAGTAGAAGCCTTTAACAAAATCCTTGAAAATGCACTGATGAAGATCTATACTATTAATAGGAACGATTGAGACCTAAACATATTGGTAGTATTGTGGGATTATAGGACCACATGAAAGAATTTTATAGTACACACACCATTCATATTGGTATATGGACAAGAAGTAGTGCTTCCATTAGATTTTTTGGTACCCAGTCTGCACGTAGCAGCAATTACGAACATGATAGGATGAAGCGCACTGCAGGATAGGATAAATCAACTGATGATCATGGAGGAAGATAGGATCCTAGCAGGGCTCCACCAAAAGGTTCATAAAACAAGTGAAAAATCTTGGAATGACAGACATATCAAGAGGAAAACTTTCAAGGTAGGAGACTCAATGTTGATGTATGACAGTAAATCCATTCAACATCCAGGAAAACTCATAATGCACTGGTTAGGACCATATGAAGTAAAAATTGTCACAAATGGGGGAGTTGTACAATTGAAGACTTAGGAGGCACATAAATTAGAGGTATGATCAATGGAAGTTGACCAAAGTTGTATAAGGACAATCGACCACCCACAACTTGAAATTCATTGTGCAGTAAAAAAAAAAAAGAAAAAAAAAGTAGAAGAAGAATATATAGTAAGGGATATCAAAAGGGAATAAAAAATTGATAGCACATAGAAACTAGAAGGAGCACGTGCTGGAATTCAAATGAGCATGAACACCTGATCCCGATGAATACAAGACCAATGGTCAGTTCAAAGAAAAAATAAACGGTAAATGTGGATACTGAAAAATAAGCGCTAATTGACGGAGGCTAGTGGAATTGAATGCCAGAAATGACTGATAGGACGTTGCATTAATCGTGCCAACTGGAAACGAGGGAAATCAATGGAAAGTACAAAGGAAGCGATGGTTCAATTAAAGAATAATCGTGGTAATGTCCCCGACAAGATTAACACAACATCCATACAAAGCAGGGAAGCAGGAGAGGAAAGGTTATTACACAATTGGAGAGGGAACATAGTGATAGAGAATACACAATAGAGATCGAAGGTTGTAGAGGCTACTGATCTCGGTGAATGAAAATTTTTACCACCATGGCACCACCTAAACAAGGAGAATCAAGTCAGACTTCCAGACAAACCCAAGGTAGGACCAGAGCACAATCACAACAACTGGGAAGCGAACAACAACCATCTCAGCCGCCAGAAGTCGTCAATGTGGATGAAATCCCATCACTAGATATAACACTAGAAATCCCCACACCCATTGAGAAAGAAACCCATGGAATCAAACAAGAACCATATCAGCCACCAAAAGTCGTCCATGTGGACGCAGGCAACCAAGTGCAACCTGAAAACCCTATAGAAGACCCAAGAGTCAATGAGATGGATCCAAACCAGGAAGAAACGGTCATCCCAGAAGAATCACAGACAACCACATCAGAAAAAACACAGGAGGGAGAAATGGAAGATGTCAGTAGGTTACCATAAAATTATGTCGAAGAACAAACAATGGAGGATAGAACCTTAAGCTAGCCAACACAATGAATGGGAAAGGAGACAGTACCTAGGTCACTGTGCAGACAACCCGCTACAACAATTGTCTTGATGTGCATATTAGAAGGGGTACGTGTACCAACAAATTTGTTAGGATATGTAGAGAAATTGAGGTACTCATACCACGATGTAATGAACACAGCAAGTTCGCATAATTCGCGAAGAAAGTATACCTACAGAATGTGGGTATAGGAACCTTTGGGGAACTAATTCAGCAACCACTCATGTGGGCAACAAGATTGACCAAAACTGGGATTCTAGGTCTGTTGGACCTACACACTTTGGAAGAGGCCAATATGCAAATAGTTGCATCAAGTAGTTGATGGCATCATACATGGCGGATATATGTGGTTGGAACAACTCATCTCAATAGGCATAGAGCTCATTGTACACATCACAGGGCTTCCATCATATGGAATGGATCTTGCATAGTTCCTTGAGGATAAAACAAAGGAGAAATCATTGGCCGAGGAGATGACAAGAAATATGGCACCGAAAGGGGGTCACGCAAAATCATTATCAAGCATATTAGTGACATCGTGACAAGACTGGCCACAAAAATTATGGCATGCAAGTTGCTTAGGAAATGATGCAAGGATGAATTCTTGACTGAGGTTGTCACAGCTATAGCACAATGTGCAGAGGGCAACACACTCATATGGGCCCCTTATTTGTTTAATCTGTTCCTAGACGACTGCAAAGATGCGCAAGATCTGGGGACCAAATTTCATTATTCATGGGTACTCATCATGATAGTCATTATGGGATGGAAGGAGCCGAAGTACTCATTTTTTTCCACAAGACCCAAAACCTGCCATGGCGTGTGATACTTATCACTTGGAGTCACTTTGGATGCCATGAACATACAAGAGAATGTAACTATATTTGAAGGATATCTTTGCGACCTACAGGACACAACTGCCAACACTATGATGATAACACTGGAAGCTGTTTCACACTATCAGGGCATAGCCAACTTCAAATCTGCTAGAAATGCGATGTGGATCTAGGCGTAGAAGTACCCCGACAATCAATGGATACAATTGCATTATTGCATCACAGAGGGTGACATACAAATGACCATTAAGGAATGGGAAGATGAATGGAGGATTCCAGTCCTCAATCGAGAAATACTTGCAGAGATAGAGGATGAGGGTGTAAGACAGGAACACACACATGCTCAAGAGGTAGGGCAGGAAAAAACATAGCCCGAGGAAGTAACAGTGCCCAAGAAACCAAGGACAGGTTAGAACAAGCCACAACAAAAGAAAGGGGGGACATCCAAGATAGAAGTCTATACAAGGAAGAATAATATCACACAGGCACCATGGGTATAGCAGAAACAGGCCGAGGCAGCACAAGAAAATACATCAAGTGCTACTCCATAAGAGATAGTCCAAAATAAGTGGTCAACCACCCAGACGGGGGGTGTGCACAAGAAGACAAAGGCACATAGAACACCTCCAAAATACACAATCATGGAGGATGATGTAGACATGGTGGCCCAAATGATCCAAGATCACACATTCGAGGATTTTGAGAATGTTGCGTGCCAAAGGGATAGAATTGAAGAAGTGATGGAATACATACAACAACTCCTCATGCATATCGGGGAAGCACAAGAAGTTGAAAGAAGCATAGAAATTGGCCCGTCAGCATCACATATAGGAGGAGAACCTAGAGCAAGTGAGCAGGATAGAATACATATGACAACACAGTCGAGCTCAACATTTTACATCATGCCCAAGATGTTGTGCATGGATGAAATCATGGGGAAGACAACCCTAAAAGACTTGGCTTAACTACAGTTGGTATTTTTGCGGATACCAACCAAGCTGTTGTCTCACGCACGCACGGAGACAATGGAATTGTTGTAGATAAAGGATGATCCAGACAGGTTGGAATTGGTACTTGAGAAGGCCAATATCGAGACCAAAGATGAGAAGGAACATGTGAAGGGACTGGAGAAGAAAGTAGTCATATCCTACGAGAAGATCCCAAACATTCACAGATGACCGAACTCACGATGATAGAGAAGATTTATCAGATTGTGAAGACAAATGATCAATACCAACATGAGATCGAGAATCTTCAGGAGAATATCACACCTACCACTCCATCGGAGGTGAAGGAGAAAAGGAAACAAGAGGCAACAACACAGATGCAATAGATAGAACGACAAGTCCATGGGACAGACGACTTGTTCGAGAAAGCAACGCAGCTCTAGATGAAGTTGGAAGAGGATCAATAGGTCTAGTAGTGGGACCAAGAAGGAGAAAGGATAAGCACATGTATCCAGGAACTCAAGTAGAGGCAGAAGACAATGTCGATCACTGAGTGCATCAATGGGGCACAAGACATGAATAAACTATAGGAAGAACTCATAACCGCGCATACTAAGAAAAAGGAGCACCAATATCAAATGGAACCACTCCAGGAGTGAGAAATAAAGGTTATTACACAGGCAGAGGAAGACAAAACATACATGGAACAAACCCAAGAAGAATGTGCAAGGATGGTTAGTAATGAGATTGCAGTGAAAATATTGGATGCACTCAAGGAGAAGGCAAAGCATGTTGAACAACTGAGAGGGTGGGTGAATCAGTTGTTACCATTCTTAAACAATTATGATTATTTTAAGTTATTTGCAGAGCACTTAATGACAATCACAATAATGCAAGGAAGTAAGCAATAGAACATTCAACATCATTGTCACATATGAAATATACAGAGACAGATATTTCCTGAGGAAATCCATAAAGGGTAAAAACCTCTTCTTCTTTATATGATAAGTAATCTTTAAATTCTATACATTATCATACATATGAGCTCCAACTCATTGTGAGGCTACTACCTCTGTATTACAAGCTGCAACTTGTTGAGAGCACCAACTCTTTGTTTTCTATAGCACCTACGAGAAGGAAGCACCAACTCCCTAGTTTCTCTAGAACCCACTAGAAGGAAGCACCAACTCCCTAAGTGTTTCAGCACCAACTAGATGGAAGCACCAACTTCTAGTCACATAGGCACCAACCTGTATAACAGATAACAATAGTTCTCTCTTTCAACACCCTGCCACCTTCGTTTCTCTGGCTGCAACTAGATGGAAACTACGACTCCCTGTGTTCAAGCACCCACTTGAACCTCTAAGGATAACAGTTCTTGCTATCACCTCCCAACCTCCCTAAAATATAAATCTTTGCTATTAAAACTTATTACAGTGATATAAAGTTCTTCAATGGCTTACCGGTCTCATCATTGTTCTGCTACACTACGCTGCTCTATCTGCATTAGTGTCTTCTACACACTCCTTGTGTTTTATGTTCTTTTGCATTTTATTCTCTCTATGCCATGTCCCTTCGATGCACCATTCCCCTTCTGTGTATTTCTGCTGCTGTGCTCTGCCTCCTTCTTCACACCTCAATCACTCAACAACAATGACCATTTCTTCTTTTTTCAACATTCTTATAGTCTCTATGCGCCTTGTGCATGTAATCTGCTTCTTGCTCTTGCATCCTCTCCACCTGCAATCTCCTCCACATCGAGGTGTTTTCTCCAATTCACTCTTCCATATCTATCCCATCTCCTGTGTTCCATATTGTCTCTCTTTGTTCTACATCTCCTTCTCATTGTGAGTGCTCTGCCTGATCATCATGGTAAATCTTTAGCTTCTCTGGTGGTTTCACCCATGCATCCATCATCACTGGGTGTTCTATCAATATTCCTCAGCTTCTTCGGCAGTTGAGACTCTTCATCTTGTCTATCATAGATGAGCTCATCCTCTAGAAGAAACCATCATTTGTTTCAAGAAGTTACACTGTGAAGTGCAACGATAGCCCTTCGATATTATTCAAATTCAATTGCACCATTGAATTGACTTCATTTAATATTGCATTCATTTCGCCATTTCACACTTCATCATTTCGAGATCTCAGTGGTAAATATTTTGTTACTCTCCATGTCCCGATCCCCAAAACTTTGAAATGGAGCTTGTCTACACTGGCTCCTTCCTCCAGCTTCCACCGATGTGACCAATGGCTGTGACCATAGGCTGAACCAAAACATGTTTCATATTTCAGAATTTTGACAATATTGTTGTGTGGCATATCGACTCTCCAAGTCGCAATCTCTGAAACTCCGAAAAAGGATCTTTTTGCTTCAAGCATTTCTCTACAGATCTTCAACCATGTGACTACGAGAGGTGACCAAGCGCTTATCCATATAGTGCCTTCTTAATTTCTCTTTTTGGCACTTCGACATTGCTATGGTGATGAGTTCTTGATGCTCCATGTCTCGGTATCCGAAGCGCCGAAATGGAGCTTGGTTTCACTAGCTCAGATCATTTTGACATTTTGCATTTCGACCTTTCGCAATTTCGCATGTCGCGAATTCCTGTTGTGAGTTCGAGAGGTTAGGGAAACTCGTTCCTTTGACTTTGTAGTCAATGAAATGATGATTTGTCGTCACATGTCCTATGGACCCAACGGTCCATATCTTGTCGTGAATTCTACACTTCACGGGCCTTCCTTGTGCCTGATTCGGGATTTCAGTGTTTCACATTTCGCCGCTTCAGGACTCTTATGATGAAGAGACTCGTCACTTGAATATTCCAACTCCCGGTATCCGACGCTCTGAAATGGATTCGGATAAATGGTCCACACTCTAGATGATTCGATGGTCCATATCTCTTCGTGATTATGCACATCGTGATTTCAACATTCTTGATATGAGAATTCTTGACAACTCCACCTCCCAGTCTGCGAAATTCTGAAATGGAGTCAACTCAACTTTTTGTCTTTTTGTACTTCACAACTTTGGTATTCCTGTTGTGAGAGTCCTTTACATCTCCAACTCTTGGTATCTGAACCTCTAGTATGGAGTCTTTGACATTTCATGATTTCACATTTCACGACTTCGAGACTTCTGTAGTAAGAGTTCTAGTTAGAGTTCTTGACATCCCCAAATCCCGGTATCTGAAATCCCAGTGATGAAACTCCAAAATGGATTCGAATCAACGCTTCAATCTTGCCTTTCGATCAATGTTGTTCTTCCTTGCCTGGTTGTCTACTGATCTTCCTTGTCTGCCTATTTTTCATTGTTGTTGTTGTTCTTGTTGTCAATGACAAGCACGCTTTTCTTGTAAACATGCCAACAATCTCCCCCTTTGGCATTGATGGCAACCCTGAATGACTGCGCTCATCTATTTGGACCTCCAAATGTAGCATCCGGTCTGAACCACTCCTTTTCTCCCCCTTTGAAATTAATGTCAAAGAAAACACGCTCCCCCTGAGCTGTTGTAGTATGTTTAGGAGGTATCATATGTTCAAACAATACAAACCCCCCCTAACAGGATGTACTTTCTTAGATGTGAGATGGAATGACACCCAACTTTTGTCAGAGATATTCAAATGGTGTCTTGGCTAGGGGTTTAGTAAAGATGTCTGCAATTTGTTCTGTGGTCAGAATGTAATGGACCTGAACAATCTGATTGGTGACCTGCTCTCTCAGAAAATGGTATTTTATGGGAATATTCTTGGTCTTGGAGTGGAATACAGGATTATTGGACACACTGATGGCACTAGTGTTATCACAATGGATTGGGATCGATGCAGCGTATTTTACCGCCAAGTATGCAAGTGTGTGAATCATCCATAATATCTGAGTGCAACAGGTAGAAACATCAATGTACTCTACCTCTATAGTTGATAAAGAAATGGAACCTTTCTTTTTACTAAGCCATGCTACTAATGAGTCAACTAGGAAGAATGCTCCTCCACTGGTGTTTTTTCTCTCATCAACCCATTTTTCCCAATCTACATCTAAATAAGAAGTTAACTGAAAATTCTGATTTCTGGGATACCACATATCATAAGTCATTGTTTCTTTCAAATACTTGAATATCCTTTTTACAGCTAGCAAATGACTTTGTTTAGGTGCAAACTGATATCTTCCTACTATTCCAACAACATGCATTATGTCTGGGCGAGATGTTGTGATGTACAACAGGCTACTGATCATTGATCTATATGAACTTTGATCAACATCAGGTGAGTCATCATATTTACTTAATTTGCATCCAACAACCATAGGTGTTCCCAAAGGTTTAGAGTCTTCCATTTGAAATATTTTCAACATTTCTCTTAGATATTTTTCTTGAGAAATGAACATCCCTTCAGACCTCTGAGGAATTTGTAGACCAAGAAAAAATGACAGTTCACCTATCATAGACATTTCAAATTCAGACTCCATGGCAGAAGAAAACCATTGTACCAACGAATCCATAGTACATCCGAAGATGATGTCATCTACATAGACCAATACGATGAGAAGATCACTAGCCTCTGTTTTGATATACAGATTGTTATCAACTGTTTCTCTCTTGAACCCTTTGTCTTTGAGATATGTATCAAGTCTATGATACCAGGATCGAGGGGCTTGTTTTAACCCATATAAATATTTCTTCAGCTTGCATACTAAGTCAGGATTATCAGATAGTTCGAAACCCTCTAGTTGTTCCATATAAACTTCTTCACTTAAATCTCCATTTAGAAAAGTTGATTTGACATCCATTTGATAGACTTTAAACCTTTTATGACAAGCATAGGCAAGAAACATTCTGATGGCTTCTAATCTTTCTACGGGCGCAAATGCTTCATCAAAATCTAGTCCTTATATTTGAGCATACCCTTTACAGACCAATCTTTCTTTGTTCCTAACAACTTGTCCCTACTCATTCAATTTATTCTTAAAGATCCAATTGGAGCCAATGACATTTTTACCTTCAGGTCTATGAACCATCTCCCACGTATTGTTTTTTTCAATCTGATCAAGTTCATCATTCAATTTTTTAACCCAATGGTCATCTTTGCTAGCTTCATTAAATTTCTTGGGTTCCATCATGGATATGAAAGCTATATGTGATTTCTCGGTGTTTATTATTATCTTTCTCCTAATTTTTACACCTTTGTATTTTTCAACAATTATCTGACTTGCAGGATGATTCTTTTGAGTGATTCTGGAGGAGGAATTTGAAGTTGCCTGTTGATTTGAGTCCGTCTGAGTATCCGTGTCTTCATTTTCTGATTCTTGGACTTGTTCATCTTCAGCTTTAGCTGCGTCCTCTGTAGAAGACTCATTATTGTATACCTCTCTTGTTGATATTCCTTCATCAACTTTTATGTCAATACGGTCAACCATTTTATGCAGTCTCTTATTATAGCATCTGTATCCATTACTGTTTGTATCATATCCTAAGAATATACCTTCATCATCCATGTCATCATATTTTCCAAGGTTCTCATCATTATTCTTTATGTAACATTTATTCCCAAATACTTTGAAGTGTTTGATTGAGGCATGTCTCCCATACCACAGTTCATAAGGTGTCTTGTCACTTTGTGGTCTGAGGTGGGCTTTGTTAATAAAGTGGACCGATGTGTGTATTTCTTCTACCTAGTAGGGTTGACCAATGTTCTTCTCATTCATCATTGACCTGGCCATTTCCTACACTATTCTGTTTTTCCTCTCAACTACTCCATTTTGTTATGGAGTTCTTGGGATTGTGTAGTCTCTCTTGATCCCATGATTGTCACAAAATTCCTTGAAATCACTTGACATAAACTATCCTCCTCAATCTGATCTTACTGCCTTTAACCTCTAGCCTGTTTGAGTCTCAGTTAAAGCCTTAAATATTTTAAACTTCTCAAATGCTTCAACTTTTTCCTTGAGAAAGGAAACCCAAGTAAGTTTGGTGCAATCATCAATAATCAACATGAAGTAGTTTTCTTTCCCTGTGCCTTCCTGTCTTGATGGTCCACATAAATGCATATGAACTAATTGGAGTGGTTTCTTTGTTGAAGTAAATCTTTTGGACTTAAACTGTGTCCTGGTTAGGTTTCCTACTTGGTAGGGTTTACACATTGAATCTTAGGGCTTTGATATTCTTGGAAGATCTTTTACTTCCTCGATATTTTTGAGTTTGATTAGGTGATCAAAGTTTAGATGTCCAAGTCTCCTATGCCATAACAAAATTTCATCATGTTTTCTTAGATGACACTCTTCTCTATTTTATTTCAGCACATATACGTTATTTTTTGTCCTTATGCCTTTAGCCACCACTTGTCCCGAGTTTACAAACTTTATTTTGTAGTCCTTGAATGTGAACACCACTTCACATCCTCTATCACACATTTGAATTACACTGAGTAGATTATGTTTCAGCCCATCTACAAGTAGAACATCTTGGGCTTTTCCTTTTCCATTACTTAAAATCACCATCCCTTTACCCTTTATTTTACCTAGAGCATCATTTCCAAAGGTTATGTTTCCTGATTTTCTTTCACTTAGAGATAGAAACTTACCTTTGTTTCCCATCATATGTTTGGATCATCCACTATATATAAAACAAGGGTTCACTTTTCTTTGAGCTGACAACACTAATCCACACTTGTCACTTTCTTTCTTCTTCCAAACCTTGACATTTTCAGCAGGGGAATTCAAATCTGGTTCATAGTTCCTTAATCAACAGTCAATAGATTTATGTCTATAGTTATGATAGATGTAGCATTCAATCTCATTGTTCAATAGGTCAAAGTTATTGTTGCAGTGTTGTCTACTCATTGACTGTTGATTATTTCTTGACCTCCTTAGTTGCATGTCTCTAGACTTAATTTGGCAATTTGTAATCTGTGAAGGTTTTTTACCTGGTTGTATCATTCTTTGTTGTGGAAAGTATTTATTCCTTTGAAATATTAATTGCTCATGTCTAAGTCTTGAGTAACAATTTACAACTTTGTGACCAAAGTTAGAACAGTAGAAACAATAGCCATAGAAAAATTCTTTGTACCTGGAAAAAGGTTGTCTTCTTTGAGAAAATAGATTTCTTCCATGCTGATGACATCTTTCAGTAAGGAGCGCATTATTTATTTATTCTACAGATTCATTCTTGGCACCTTTTCCTTTACTCGTCCTGAGCAGCTGATTGTCTTCCTTTGTTTCTGCAGGTTTGTTGTTGTCATTAGTTGTAGATTTGACAAACTTAATGGGTTCTTCATTTCTTTCCTTACCACTACTTGATTTCTCTTCATAACCCAAACTAGTTTTCAGCTTTGGATTCCTTTGTTGATTTAGAATGGTGGCTAATCCTTCTGAGGCTTTGATACTTGATAGATTCTGATGATACAAGGCTTGAAACTTCTCCAACTCTTTCCTAGTTTTCACTACTTCTTCTTCCAACGCTTTACATCTTGCCTTCCTTTCTTATAATTGTTGTTTCATAATGTCCTCGATTTTCTTTCCCTCTTCTAATTCTACCTTTAGCAGAGCGAAGTCTTCATCAGGCTGTTTACTGTCTTTTACGAACTGTATCAACAATTGTTTTTTCTTTCTGTTCTTAATTTTGAGTCTGTCAATCTCTTCCAGTGCACTGATTAGTTCTCCTTCCATATCAACCACAACTTCTTCTTCATTAGCCTCACTTCCTGTTCTTTTATTATCATAATCCTATTTGGCCATAAGAATGAATTCATTTAGTTTATCTTCAATAGAGGAGCCATTGTCTTCATCATCTGAAGGATCATCATCATTGTTTATACAAAGACTTTTCTTCTTAAAATTATTCTCTTTAAAGAAATTTTTGTTTTTGTGCTTCTCCTCATCATCACATGTCTGATCCTTTCCTTTGTGAAGACATTTATTTGCAAAATGACCTATATTACCATAGTTGAAACATTTTAAAGGTAGTTTACCTTTGTATTTTCCTAATCCCTTCTTCAGTTTCTTCACAAATTTTGCTTCAATTTCATCAGGCTCAGAATCCTCATTCTTGTCTGCTTTAAATGATGCTTCTCTAGAGGTGGGTTTATCTTTACCTATTCTCATTTCATATGCAGTCAATTTTCCTAGAAGTTGATAAAACTCCAAGGTTTTTAGATCATTAAGTTCTTCTATAGTAGAAACCTTCGGGTTAAACCTATCTAGTAGAGATCTCAAAATTTTATGAACTAATGAAGGTTTCTCAATTTTTTCACCAAGTTCTTTCATTTCATTTACCAGCTCTTCAACTCTCAGAAAGTATTTTCCAACAGTTTCATCTTCTTTCATCTTCATCTATTCAAACTGTACTTTGTAGATTTGAATCTTGGCATCATTTACCTTCTCATTACCTTCATAACTGCTAATGAGTTTGTCCCACATTTCTTTGCCAGTTCCTAGGTGCATAACTTTTACAAATTCTTCTTCTATAAGCCCACTCAAGATAACATTCATATCCTTAGTGTTGAAGCTAAATTCTAGATTTTCATCCTTATTAGGTAGTACAATTGGATTTACATAACTAGTATCTACCACATCCCAGACATCTGCACCTAAAGCCATTATGTAAGTTCTCATTCTAACTTTCCAAAAGGAAAATTTTGTTGCATTGAACAGAGAGGCCTTATTGGTTGAATTTCCTTCATGGCTTGACATGTTTAAGCTCTAGGATCTACCCTTAGATAAAGGGGGTCGACTCTGATACCAATTTTTGAACAACTGAGAGTAGGGGTGAATCAGTTGTTACCGTGCTTAAACAATTATGCTTATTTTAAGTTCTTTGCAGAGCACTTAATGAAAATCACAATAATGCAAGGATGTAAGCAATAGAACATCCAACATCATTGTCACATATGAAATATACAAAGAAAAATATATCCTGAGGAAACCCATAAAGGGTTAAAACCTCTTCTTCTTTATATGATAAGTAATCTTTAGATTCCGTACATTATCATACATATGAGATCCAACTCATTGTGAGGCTACTACCTCTTTATTGAAAGCTGCAACTTGCTAAGAGCACCAACTCTCTGTTTTCTCTAGCACCTACTAGAAGGAATCACCAACTCCCTGGTTTCTATAGCACCAACTCCCTAAGTGTTCCAACACAAACTAGATGGAAGCACCAACTTCCAGTCACACAGGTACCAACCTGTATAATAGAGAACAACAGTTCTCCCTTGCACCACCCTACCACCCTGATTTCTCCGGTTGCAACCAGATGGAAGCTACAAATCTTTGTGTTCAAGCACCCACTTGAACCTTTGAGGACAAAAATCCTCCCTAGCACCTCCCAACCTCTGTGAAATATAAATATTTTCTATTAAAACTTATTACAACGATAGAAAGTTCTTCAATGGCTTATTGATCTCATCACTATTCTGCTACACTGTGTTGCTCTGTCTGCATCAGTGTCTTCTATACACTCCTTGTGCTTTATGTTCTTTTTCCTTTTATGCTCTCTATGCCATGTCCCTTCGATGCACCATTCCCCTTCTATGCATTTATACTGCTGCGCTCTGCCTCCTTCTTCACACCTCAATCACTCTCAACAACAACCACCATTTCTTCTTTGTTCAACATTCTTATACTCTCTGTGCACCTTGTGCATGCAGTATGCTTATTTCTCTTGCATCCTCTCCACCCTCAATCTCCTCCACATCAGGGTTTTTTCTCCACTTCACTCTTACACAACTATCCAATCACCTATGTGCCATGTTGTCTCTCTATGTTCTGCATCTCCTTCTCATTGTGAGTGGTCTGCCTGATCATCATGGTAAGTCTTCATCTTCTCTGGCAGTTTCACCCATGCATCCATCATCACTGGGTGTTCTATCGAGATTCCTCAGCCTCTCCAGTAGTTGAGACTCTTCATCTTCTCTATCATAGATGAGCTCATCCTCTGGTAGAAACCATCATTTGTTTCTAGCAGTTACACTGTGAAGTGGAACAATAGCCCTTCGATCTTATTCAAATCCATCTTCACCGTCGAATTGAATTCATTCAATATTGCGTTCATTTATCCATTTCACACTTCATCATTTTGGGATCTCCATGGTAAATATTTCATTACTCTCCATGTCCTGATCACTGAAACACTGAAATGGAGCTTGTTTGCACTAGCTCCTTCCTCCATCATCCACCGATGTGACCAATGGTTGTCACCACACGCTGAGCCAAAACATGTTTCATATTTTGACATTTCGGCAATCCTGTTGTGTGGCATCTCAACTCTCCCAGTCGCAATCTCCAAAACTCCAAAAAAGGAGCTTGTCGCTTCAAGATTTTCTCTACAACTCTTTGACCATGTGACTACGAGAGGTGATGGAGTGCTTATCCATATAGTGCTTTTGCGATTTCTCTTTCCGACACTTCGGCGTTCTTGTGGTGATGAGTTCTTGATGCTCCATGTCCCGGTATTCGAAGCTCTGAAATGGAGCTTGGTTGCACTAGCTCTGATCATTTTGGCATTTCGCATTTCAGCCTTTCGCGATTTCGCATGTCGCGAATTCCTGTTGCGAGTTCGAGAGGTTAGTGAACCCCGTTCCTTTGACTTTGCAGTCGGAGAAATGACGATCTGTTGTCACGTGTCCTATGGACCCAGTGGTCCAAATCTTGTCGTGAATTTGACACTTCACATGCCTTCCTTGTGCCTGATTCAGGATTTCAATGTTTTGCATTTCACCACTTCGGGACTCTTGTGATGAAGAGTATTGTCACTTGACTCTTCCAACTGTCGTTATCCAAATCTCTAAAATGGATTCAGATCAACAGTCCACACTCTAGATGATTCAACGGTCCAGATCTCTTCATGATTTTGCACATCGCGATTTCAACATTCTTGACGTGAGAGTTCTTGACAACTCCACCTCCCAGTCTGCGAAATTCCAAAATGGAGTCAGCTCAACTTTTCAGCTTTTCGCACTTCACAACTTCGAGATTCCTATCATGAGAGTCCTTGACATCTACAACTCCCAGTATATGAACCTTTGGTATGGAGTCTTTGAAATTTCACGATTTCTCATTTCATGACTTCGAGACTCTTGTAGTAAGAGTTATTGACATCTCCAACTCCCGATATCCGAAATCCCAGTAGCTGAAACTCCAAAATGGAGTCGGATCAATGCTTCAATCTTGATTTTCGATCGTTGTTGTTCTTCCTTGCCTGCCTGTCTACTAATATTCCTTGTCTTCCTGTTTTTCATCATTGTTGTTGTTCTTTCCATCAATGACAAGCACGCTCTTCTTGTAAACATGCCAACAAAGCAGGCCCAAACACAAGAAATAAAGCTCATGGAGAATTTGCAAGCGATCAAAAGGGAGATTGACGAAGCACACAGGGGTTAGGTGGCTTAGGACGAGCTAAATGCCAGTGTTGGGGGCCTCTTGGAAGCAGGACAAATCAGAAAGAAAGGTGATTTTAGGAATAAAGTCATGCACGAGGAAATCGACAGGAGGAAGGAAGAGCAACACGAGCACATGCATGGAAGACCTAACGATGTTAGGGTTAGGGTTTTTGTAATACATTGTAATGGATGATGAGCCAAAAATGGATATATATAGATACCTAGGAGGTACAGGGAGGCAATAGTTTTTTATTATAAAAGAATATAGAGGTCGGTTTTAGACAGTCTGAAGAGTCGATGAAGGAGTCTTGTTTTTTATCACTAGTTTGTAATATGATAGTTTACATTTTTGTGGTGAGAGTTTTGTTTTTAAGAATTTTTCGGAAGTTTTTGCAAGTTGTTTTAATTTTTTGAGATGAAGAGGGTTCAGGAGGGTGGATATTGAGGTTTAGATCACAAGCTAAGGATCCTTGTGTGATCTAGTCTGCCTCTTAACAGATCTCAACCCGACAGAGGATGAGTTGTAAAGCGCAAAACATTGTATTTTTGGAACTACCATAATAGAAGAGCTTGAGATCTAGATATTTGTGGGCGTAGCCTAGGGGGAGTGAAACACGATAAAACCTGTGTTATGTGATTGAATTCTTATGTCTCTTTTACTGTTTATAAGTAGATGTTAGCATGACGAATGAATGAGCTAATGATTTGATTACATTACATGCATAATTGGGAATGACAGTATAATTATTTAATAAATTAGATAGAACTCTCAATGCACACTCTGATATCTCCATTCAATCATGGACTACAAATGCCTAAGTATTGCAGTCACCCATTAAGACTATCTCGGGTGAGACTGCGTGGTGCACTCTGTGTGTCATGTTTCCTTCTAGTTTACCGGGAGGGCTGATATTTTTAGAGGCATTGTTGGAACCCCATCATACTTGAACCTAGGTCAATCATGTTAAAGGTATAACTTTGAGATATCAAACCAACAATGTCATTAAAAATGCTTATATTCTTCCACAGTTTCGAATAAACTTGCAGTCGTAACCTGTCAAACCCAAAAATCCTCTAATATTATTTAATGTTTTGGGAATCGGCTAGTCCATCATGGCCTTAATATTGTTAGGGTCTACCTTGAAACCTTCATGAGATATAATATGACCCAAATACTCTACCTCCTTCACCCTAAAGAAAAATTTGGATGGTTTGGCATATCGTTGTTTCTCCTTTAGTAGTTGTAGTACCTTGTCAACATGATCCTTCCAAGACTTGCTATAGATTAGTATATCATAAAAAACTACTAACACAAATTTTTGAAGGAAGGGATTGAAAATGGAATTCATCAACCCTTGGAATGTGGAAGGTGCATTTGTAAGGCCAAAATGCATGACCAAAAATTCATAATGGCCTTCATGAGTTCGGAATGATTTTTTGGGGATATGTTCTTCCTTCATTCTAATCTAATGATACCCTGAATGGAGATCCATCTTTCGAAAATATATTTCTCCATGTAGTTCATCTAAAAATCCATCAATGACAGGAATGGTAAACTTATCTTTAATAGTGATCTTGTTGATCTCTCTATATTCTTTACACATATGCCATGAGCCATATTTCTTGAGTACCATTACCACCTGTGTAGAGTAAGAACTTTGGCTAGGTCTAATAATGCCAACCTCTAACATTTCCTCAACCATATGCTCAAATTCACTCTTCTGGGAATAAGGGTATCTGTATGGCCTGATGTTAGGAGGAACAATCCCAGGAATTAGGTAAATATCATGATCATGATTTTGAGTGGGTGGAAAAACTTTGGGAATATATTCAAATACTTTGGAATTATTATAAATGATCCCTTGGAGATCTAGGGGAATAGATGGCTTAGATGTTTGAAAATATAGTGAGCATAGTTGTGAAATTAAACCCTGGGTCCCTGATGCCCATTTTTCAATGATTTTTTTATGCCATTAGAGCTTATCACCTTATTGGGTTTCCCTCTAATACCCCTTAACTCAATTTCTTTTCCTTCCAATGAAAATTTCGAGAAAAGTTCTTGAAAATTAAAATCCATTGTTCCTAATGATTGTAACCATTGGATTCCTAGTACGACATCGGCACCACCCATGGGTATAGAAATAATTGGAATATTCATTACATATTCCCCCATATGCAATCATTACTTAAAACTTTGGCGCTGGATATACAAAGCAATTGAGAGCTTTGACTGATTTATAGTGAATGAAATTATGAGTACTACCAAAATCAATTAGGACTATTACCTTTTTTTTTATATATATATCCTTCATTATTGAGGGTTTGAGGAGTGCTAATTCCAGCCAATGCATTACATGATATTGTGGGAGTCAAATCTTCAGAAGAAATCACTTCTATGTTTTAATATTGAGATGGTTCTTGTTCTTGTTCTTATTATTGTTTTTCTTCCTCTTCACAATCTATGTAGAATAATTTATTCTCACCACACTTATGTCCCTTACTATACTTGTTTTCACAATTAAATCATAAAAAAATTTCTTTCCTTTCCTCCAATTGTTGAGATGTCAACCTTGTAGGTTGAGTTGTTTTATAAGAAGGAACATTATTATCTTGATAGATGTTAGGAGTGGTCCTTCTAGTAGCCATAGACATATTTTTATTTAGAACATTTCTTGCCACCCTGAATGCATTCTCCAATGATTTGGGTTCCTAAAGGATAACCTCATGTTGAATGTTATCCTTTAAATTTCCTATGAGTACATCAATCACATGCTCATCTGGAATATTTGTTACCTTTATATTCAACCTTTGGAAGTTCTCAATGTTCTCTGGAACTGAACCCTTTTGATTGAGATTTGTCAATTGTCTAAATAAGTTATTTCTCCTTGTATCCCCATAGCGTTCTCTCATTTCTTCCATGAAAATTTTCCAAGTGATGAGTAATTTGCAAGAACAAAGCCATCGATACCAGAAAAATTGATTTGGTTCTAAATATAATGAATAAATGTGTACCTTTTGTGTATGTGGCACATCATGTAGATCAAAGAATTTATCCATTTGAAGTATCCATGTGATTGGATCCTTGCAAAAAATTCGTCATATCGATCTTAGGAAAGTGGTTGGTCTTCAACCCAACATTGAAGTTTCTCCATTCTTGATTCATCTTCCTTGTGTCCTCATTATGAATTTCATGGGATAAATTTCACTTTCAGGTGTCCTCTCTATTACGAAATTTTTCAATCCTTCAATGATCTCCCTTTTTAAACCAATCATATTAGTATTTATTTCCTCCAACTTAGCTTCAATTGAATCCATCATCTCTTTTAGTTCATCTTTCTTTATTGTGTTCTTTTATAAATCATTTATGTCCCTGCACATTTCTTCACCTTCATCAAGAGTCAAAGTAGGACTGTCAGAAGGCTTAATTGGTGTAGAAGTTCCCTTTTTTGGTGTCATGTTGTCCAAGTATCACTTTTAAACTTTGATTTCGAGGTGCTTCTACTAGATGATATTTATTCTGTTGTATCTCCAAAATTTCATCCCTTATGGGTCTGGAAATTTCTTCTTGTAGTTCTCTGATATTTCGTCTCTGCAATGCCATAGGTATGATCAAAAGTATATGTTCCAAGAGGAATTTATGGTAACTTCCCCACAACTTGCTGAGTTTTTTCCCTTCTAGGAGAGTGTACTTGTAAAGTGTTTCAAGATGAGAATATATGATATTTAAAAATGTGTACCAAAAATACTACGAACTGTCCAGTATCCAATGCAACTAGTCTCACATAATTTAGATACTTACTAAAAAATATATCACTGTCTTACCTAGAAGACCTGTTTGAGACTATTTAATATGACTATTCAGATACCCTACCTTGCACAGGGTGTATCTACAAAAGTAGGATTACCCAAAAGATGAAATTTTTATCACAACTACTTAAATAATTTCTATGAATATCCTATAGATTTCAAGGTTTGAAATGTTACAGGAAACATTTTATAGAGAAACTTCCACGATGACTAAATTCAGGATGATTCGAGAACCCTATCTTACACAAGCTATATATTTGAAAGTATAAGGCCTCAGGAGTTGAAATTCAAACCCCACATACCTTAAACTATCTGATAAATATACTCCAGGGGATTCCTTCTAAAACTTCATGGAAACAAAGTTATAGAAAAAATTCCAGGGTGTCGCAGATGTAAAAACCCCAAGATCTTGAGCTCTGATTTCAAATGTTAAGAACCAAAAATAAAAATAGCATAAAAAGAACCTCATAATAAGTACTCAAAACCTTGAAAAAGATATAATTTCAGATAATAAGCCCCTTCGAGAGGGAAACCTCCTTAAACACCACATAAATTTTCAAATACACGATGGTTCCAAATGAAAAGATCTCCTTGGTATATATAGGAGACTAGGAGGTACAATTACAACTAATGGACCCAAGCCGACATAAATTAAATAACATTACTAATTTAATATGCCCCAATTAAGGGGTAATGTGCCACTATTTAGGCCTTAACAATTGGTGCTACCCTTCTTGTACTTGATATTCAAGTGGAATTATTGCATGTATGCGGACCACTTTTGATGGCGGTTATTTTGTAACGTTCCTTGTGTCTGCATGAAATGAAGATGCATGTGATCAGTGTGGATGATCATTTCCTTCCCCAGAATGTAATGCTTCCACTATCGATATGCTTGCACAATGGAGTACATCTATTTTTCGTAGGTGGGGTATCTGTGAAAAATATCATATAGATTTTCTCTATGATAGGCTACATGATGCCCATGCTGATTGAAGAATGCACCGATATAATAATATAAAGCATCTATCTCAATATCAAATGGTTTTTGTAGGTCTGGTAGAATAAGGACTGGTGCTAAATAGAGGTGGGATTTCAAATCCTCCAATGCTTTCTGTTGGGGCACAAAACACAGAAAATTGATGTTCTCTCCACCCTTGGTCACTTGGCTTAGGGGCCAAGCAATATGAGAGAACCCCACCAAAAATTGGCAATATAAGTTGGTGAAACCCAAGAAGTTATGGAGCTCGCTCATTGTGTTAAATCATATTAGTGACCGGTAAGTTAAATCATCTTTGTTTAAATCACTCATCTTTTCATTCTATTAGTATTTATGGGGAAAAGGTGCTAGAAATGGAGTCTCTAAAGTCAAGTTGGAAAAGGTGTTAGAAATGAAGTCTCTAAAGTCAGGTTATGTTCCTAAGGGGAGATTAGAAAATGTGAGTCTTCCTGTCTGTGTGAACCCTAGTGAGGGGTTTAGGAAGATTATTGGGCAAGGAACGGTGGGAAATGGAAGGGCTTTGGGAGGGAAGGGAGTGGATTACTATGAGGATGGGGAGTATGATGCACGGCCTGTGATGACCATGGAACAATCAGACGGGATGGTAAAGGGGGGTGTAAATCCCTATATAGGAGGATCTAGGAGATGTTGGAGAGAGGTGTTATACCTTGGGGAGGTGAAATTCTGAAGTAAAGGCTGATAGGGTTCATTTGGGAATTGGTCTACCAGATGAGAGTATAGGTGAGGGGAGTGTGTTGGGTTATCCTTTAGGGGTTGAAGAATGGAAAGAAGGGCCTTTGGGATTAGTAGGAAGCTCGGATAATATTACATATCCTGGGGAATCTTCTGTAGCATTTCCCAGTGAAGGATAGAAGGAGAGGACTGAGCATTCTACCATAATTACACTGCTTAAAAAATTGTATGGGGAAAGTGAGGATTCTTATGATTCTCGTAATAATACAGTATATAAAGAACCGATTGTGTTGGTTGAGGTTGAGGAGTCTTGAAGAAAATTTATCCTGTCTTACAAAGATGTCCTCACCATATCTCCTCTGCCAATTTTTGTTGGGTGGGAATTGATTACTAAGACTGTAGAAAAGAAGGATAAGGAGGAAACTTTAAAGAGTGTGTTTGTCCCTAACGCGGCGAGTGATTCATTGCTGAAAGGGGTTGCTAGTGGCGGGCTGGAGAAAGACTTCTCTCCAGTGAAGACTAGAAGTGTGAGGAAGTTAGGATTTGAGAAGGAAAAAGGTGCTACTATATGTTCTACTTTGGTTGATGGTCCTAGGGCGCTTAGATCTCAAAAATCCCTTACTAGAGTTAAAAAATGATTTTTTCCACACTTAATGTTAGAGGAGTGGGGGGGAAATCAAAGTATTTAGCCCTCAAAAGGTTTTTAGAATGAACAAAATCAGATGTCCTACTTGTCCAGGAAACAATGGTTAGTGTAACAAAAGCAAAGGAGACCTTTGCTAAGTTACTTCCAAATTGGTATTTCTGTGGGGTGGATACTTCAGGTCTCTCTGGTGGACTGTTAACTGCTTGGAATCCAAGAAAAGTTGAATTCTTTTCTTACTTGACCCCTTCAAGGGTTATGCTAGATGGGTTAGTAAAATAATTGGATAAAAGAGTGAAGTTGATAAACTGTTATGGACCATACTTGGATAGAGAGGCCTTTTGGGAGGCCATTAAAAGGAATGAGATACTAAAGGAACACTACATGATACTAGGGGGTGATCTAAACTTCACTACTACAAGTAGATAAGTATGGGGAGCCCATGCTAAAGCAAATGCCTTACATATTTATTTTAGATAGTTGGTACAAGAAGAGGGATTGGTGGATGTAGAGCCTATAAAACTTCTCCTCGCCCGGAGGAATGGAAGAGGAGGCTAGGATTACATTTCTAAGAGATAGATTTTTTATTTCAGAGGAGATTTCACTTTCATGGCTCAGGTATAGAACCTGTTGATACTGAGAGGGGGGTGAATCAGTATCTAGTACAATTTAAAACCTTTTTCAAATTATACTTAAACCATTCAACTATATCCAATGAACAATGAACAATAGTATAAGAGTTACTATTGTAAGGTAGCTACAACTTCCAAATGTAAAGGGAGGGATAAACCTCCAAGAGGAAGATGCAATCCTCCAATATCAAGAGAGAGTTTAACTCTCCATGCTTGCCCCTTCCTTCCACCCAAGAATATATGAGAGTTAATAAAACTTTGCATTAAATCATCACCATCAACCAATCATCACATAGAACCTGATAATGCTTCCTGAGACTTCTTCAATTTCTGCAATTCTTCAATTCTTAGAGTACTTTGATCTTGTATATAATATTACTCAATGTATTCTCTAAAACTCCTCCAAGTTTCACTCCTTGAATCTTCTCCAAAAAGAAGCTATAGAAAGAATGGTAGACTTTATTCAATTCTGGTCTATTCAGGAGACCGAACTTGTACATAATGCCCTGTGCTCAATATTTAACATTCGATTCTAAAAATCGCACAAAAGAAAGTAGATTCCGTACTATTTCCAATGAAATTTGTTCCACATCATTTGGATTCTCGATGAAGAAGTTTTGACTGTTTAACCCATAACACCTATTTATTGACTAGCTTCAGGACTGGTCACAAACCCTATCTTCCACAAAGTTTATCTCCATAATTATAGAAAATAAAGAGATGGACTTTTTACCAGGGGTACCTTGATATGTATTCTCCATACCATAGAGATTTCACCATCTGAATCATTCTAGAAAACAAGTTATAGAAAAAATGGAAAGATGACCTGAAAATAACATATCTTAGAACACATCACCAAAAGACTTCATCCTCCCTTGAAATACGACCTTCTTTACTTCTTATTTCCTATGAAATTCAAATTATATCAAAATAAATGTATAATCATGTTTATTTATACCATATATGTCACTTCATTTTAACATTAGGACCAATCTAAAACTTTCTTATTTTGTAATTATTTTTTTTAATTATCCTTAGGGCCTACATGTACTTCTTTCTTCAATTCACTTTGTCATATTCAATAATTCATTTCTCCTCAACCATGAGGATCCACGTGATGTGCCACATACCATCAAAAACAACATGATGTATACTATCCATTCATGGGTGTTTTATATGCATGTGCATTGTCCTTCATGTCCAAATACCTTTATCAATCTTGCGGTCCAAACCCATGACTAGAGTTGACATCAATGACAACAACCATTCTTCCAACAATGGAAACAACATGATGTATACTATCCATTCATGTGTGTTTTATATGCATGTGTATTATTCTTCATGTCCAAATACCTTTATCAATCTTGCAGTCCAAAACCCATGACTAGGATTGACATCAATGACAACAACCAATCTTCCAACAATCTCCCCCTTTGTCATTGATTGCAACACTCATGCGTCCCCTATCATCATGATCTCAATTTTTCTCCCCCTTTGACATCAATGGAAAAGTTTAGGGATGTTCCCCCTGATTTTAATGGGAAATTGTAACTCTCTTCTTTGGGGCTACTCCCCCTGAGCATGTGGCACTCAATAATACTTCATCCTTATTTTTGGTCTTTTGGAATTTTTCTTCCTTAGAATCCTTTTGTGTGGTTTTTGTCTTTTCTCTCTTCTTCATGTCTAGGATGTATATGTTGTTTGGTCTTCTTGTTGTAGTTGCAACCAATCTTCTTGAGTTATTTGCTCTAATTTTACATTTTCGGAAATCAAACATAAGAGTGTATCCTTGATCACACATTTTACTAACACTAAGTAGATTATGATTCAAGTGTTCAACCAATAGAACATTCTTTGCTTTTACATTTTTTCTTCCAAGATCTGCTACACCTTCTTCAATTATTTTGGCAGATGAGTCATCTCCAAATGCAACATTGCCACCCTTTCTCTTCAAGCTGATGAATTTATCTTGATCCCCAGTCATGTGTGAAGAACATTCACTATATATGTACCATTCATCTTCTTCTTTACATTCTTCAGCAGTCAATGCTATTCGACAATCTTCGTTGTTTGAAATCTCTTTCCTTCTCGATACTATGGTTATCATAGGGACATCTTCATTCATATATCTACAATCTCATGCTTTGTGACCAAGATAATTACATTTATAGCATGTAATATTTTTGTCCATCAATGGGAAAAATGAATTATAACTTATGTTGACAAATCCATGATTATTTCCATATCTTCTATTTAAACCATTCATGTTTCTTGCGTATCTATTCCTTTCATTGATTCTACAATTAATTGCCTTATGTCCAAAAATTTTGCAAGTATAACAATGACCAAGAAAGAAATTTTGATACCTTGGAGTAATTGGGCTTCTTTGTGATGTAGTCCATTTGGGTTCATGATCTATTCTTCTAGAGTTTCCTTCATACTCATTGAATTTTCTTTGATTCCTGAAGGTAGGAGGTCTTCTTGGATATTCGTCTATTTTGTAATCATTCGTTCTTTCTGGTATCCCGGTCCACTTCTCATCAAATGTCTGTGTAGCTCTTTCTTCAACTTTCTTGTTGGTATTTGCATCTTCTTTGTATGAAGTTTCACCCATGCATCCAAGATGTGTTAAGTCTTTTGGAACTTGAGAGTTTCTTAATCCCTTCCTAAAAGAGACAACTTCTTGTTCATGTTTCTCACAATCTTCTTCTTTCTTCTTCATTTGGACATTATTTACTTCTCCTATTCTTCTTTCTTCTTTGAGTAGATTTTTCAAAGAAATTGCTTCTTCTCTTAGTTTCTCAAAGTATTCTAATTGTTTCTTCAATATTACAACTATCTTTTCACAACTACCCAATTCACTTCTTAGTTTTCTTTGCGTGTCTTTGGGCTTGCTATTTTCAATCTCAACATGCTTCAATTTTTTAAGAATCTCATCTTCTTGTTGAATAATTTTTTCTTCATGATTTTCTTCTTCTTCATTGAAATTTTCTTCTTCAGTGTCATTTCTTTCAATCATTGGATGAGGAGATTCAAATTCAACATGACCTACTCCTTCACAATTAAACCAGAAGAACTGACCTCTATTTTCTTCTTTGAAATCTGAGATGTTGTAATTTGCTTCAACTTCTTCTTCTTCTTCTTCTTCTTTTGTGTCTTCCTTTACATAAATGTCTTGTAGCTTGTCCCAAAGTTATTTTGATGATGCACATGATCCCACCTTGGATTTCACTATATCTGGCAATCCATCCGATATGATATCTATTGCCAATTTGTTATTCCTTTTTGCTTCCTTTTGAGCTGCAGTCTTTGGTTTCTTCTAAGCATTGTATCCTGAAGAAACTGAGAAGTAAACATCTTCCCCAAGAGATTTCAAGTAAGTTCCCATTCTGTTACTCCAGTATTCAAAATTGCTTCCATCAAATGGTGGAATCCCATTTGTAATTTTGTCTTCCTTTTCTTCTTAGGATCTTCCTTCCAGTGGTTAAACTGTACTAAAGGTAACCCGCTCTAATACCAATTGTCGATACTGAGAGGGGGGTGAATCAGTATCAAATACAATTTAAAACATTTTTCAAATTATACTTAAACCATTCAACTATATCCAATGAGCAATGAACAATAGTATAAGAGTTACACCAGTACACCGCAATACACCATGCACAATATATGAGAAATAATCAATAGTTATTGTTCAAGGGAAGTAATGACTTCCAAAGGTAGCTAAAACTTCCAAATGTAAAGGGAGGCATAAATCTCCAAGAGGAATATGAAATCCTCCAATATCAAGATAGATTTGAACTCTCCATCCTTTCCCCTTCCTTCCACCCAAGAATATATGAGAGATAATAAAACTTTACATTAAATCATCACCATCAACCAATCATCACATACAACCTGATAATGCTTCCTGAGAATTCTTCAATTTCTGGAATTCTTCAATTCTTAGAGTACTCTGATCCTGTATATAATATTAATCAATATATTCTCTGAAATTCCTCCAAGTTTCACTCCTTGAATCTTTCCCAAAAATAAGTTATAGAAAGAATGGTAGACTTTATTCAATTCTGGTCTATTTAGGAGACCGAACTTGTACATAATTCCCTGTGCTCAATATTTAACATCCAATTCTGAAACTCGCAAAAAAGAAACTACAGTTCGTATTGTTTCCAATGAAATTTGTCCCGCATCATTTGGATTCTCGATGAAGAAGTTATGACTGTTTTACCCGGAACACCTGTGTATTGACTAGCTTCAGGACTAGTCACAAACCCTATCTTCCACAGAGTGTATATCCATAATTATAGCGAATCAAGAGCTAAATTTTTACCAGAGGTAACTTGATATGTCTTCTCAATACAATAGTGATTTAAGCATCTGAATCGTTCTAGAAAACAGGTTATAGAAAAGATGGTAAGATGACCTGAAAATAACATACCTTAGAACACATCACCAAAAGACTTCATCCTTCCTTGAAATCCGTCCTTCTTTACTTCTTATTTCCTCTGAAATTCAACTTATATCAAAATGAATGTATAATGATGTTTATTTATACCATTTATGTCACTTCATTTTAACATTAGGGC
>JZKD02S1323654.1:306562-323405 GCA_000966675.3 Picea glauca | reverse complement strand
TATTATTTAAAATATCTATCTTATTTATTATATTATTTAGAAATAAATATAATTTATTAATTTTATAATATGATTTTTAAAAATTATTAGATAATAATTAGGGAATCATGGCTAAACTATTGGGTAATCATGGAAGAAACCATTTTGCAAAATAAATATACTATTAAAAAAAACGTCAAATCAAAATTTAAGGAAAAAATGTGGTGTGATAAAGAGTTAGAGGAAAAAAGAAAAGTAAGGTATTATAAAGATGTAATCAACCCTAATCTAGAAGATGAAAATTATCTATATGTTTTTCCAAGTGTAAAGAAAAAAATAAGCATTGCTAAGATAAGAACAAATTCTTACGAGCTCCATAGTGAAATTGGGCATTGGTCAATTCCTAAAACACCATGGGATGAAAGAGTGTGTCACCTTTGTGACACTAACAAGGTTGAAGATGAAAAGAACTTTCTCTTAGATTGTCCAGCCTATATCCATATTAGATATCATTTTCAAAATATTGATCACACTACCAACCTTCCTAACCTCTTAACTCAACAAAAGTATGGTGATCTTGGAAAGCTTCTCTTAATGCTTTTCGAGCACAGAAAAAAAATTCTAAAGAATCACAAGTAATCACTTACCCTCTTAAGGTCTGATAGACCAATTAGGTCTTAGTGGATGTTAATCACCACCATCATCATCAATATAGTTAAAATAAGTTATTTATCCTATAAATTTAATATTTTTATTTTATTTTTTTGTTAAAAACTGTAACTTTGTTTAATTAACTGGTGGGTGCAAGCTAATGATGGCCTCTCATGATGTGTTCGTGGCAATGGAAAGATGGAAAAACAATTAAATTAGTTTTATTAATATACAACTTTTATTTATACAAATTGTGAATAACTATGTGAATTTTTTGTTTTTCTAACATTAATATGTTATTTTTCTAGCAAAATATAGTGTACATGTCATGTTAAGTGTTGAGTACCTTAAGGATGAAATTAACTTCCAAAATAATTTCCAAAAAATTGTATAATTGTAGAGAACCCATTGTTCTAGTGAGGTGTATTTTTTCAAAATTTATAATATTAATTTCATATTTTTAAAATTATGAAAGTCAATATATCCTTGAAATTACAACACCTTATGTTAGTGTACACTACCATGGTCTTAATATTAAAAATAAAAATAAAATAGATTGTAGATATAGATCTTCTAGTGTGGTGTATAAATCATTTTAGAAATGGTTAACATGACAAAAAGTTATAGAAGAAATAAAAGAGGTATGTATTTTAGGATTTTGATATATGTCAAGACAGAAATATATTAAAAATAGTCAACAGCCAACTCTATATGTGTTTGTAATTTCATCAACAATGGATTTATGTAGCCTATAGAAAATAACATAAAAAACAAAGATATAAAGAAGTATTCATAAAAATTGAGGTTTTTATGTATTTCTAGACAAAACCACTAGGTTTGTCATTCCAAACTTAAGTCTAAGGCAACCAACTTAGCATACACATACACTAGAGTTTCCATTCTTTCCCAAGAAAAATTGAATTGTGTGAGTGCACGAAGCTGGTGGCAGAAAAAGTGGCAAGGGGGTCAGCAGGAATGTTCACTAACAGGAACACGTGCAATTTCTCGGGAACGTGCCTGTGTTCCTAATCCTATATGTTTGACAATACAAAAACCTCCATAAGGTTTTCCATGTAGGTTCGTTGGTAGGAATGTGTGCACATTCCCAATAGGAATGTACATGTGTTCCTGCTGTGCCCATTTTTTAAGGACCACGGGTGCATTGTAATGAACCTCAAATTCACCATAAAAAAAAAAAATTCTCCATAACATTAATCCTAAATAACTTGATATATTCATTCTTAGGATAAGATGACCGGTTTTTTTTTTTTCTATTATTAAATTATGACAAGTTTCTTATATTATGGTTAGCCAACCCATAGGTGTCCAGGTCATTCTAAGTTAACCGTCCATTACTCTACCATTTTCGTAAGTCCTAAATCTTCCAAACATGTACACGTATCATACATATACTATACTAAACTTGGACTATGGAGGACTTGAGATTCGTGATTCCAGAATTCTTTCCATATGTCAATAACATTTGTCACATACCGACTACGGAAAAAATAGATTTTTTTCTCTTTCTCAAGGGATATAATCCTCGAATTCATATGGGGCCTAGTGTAGGCTAGCTCTTCCTTTATCCTCCCCCATGTGATCATTGGTTATGAACATAGGCCAATTGATGAGGTGCCTTTTGCATTTCATGACTTAGTGATGCAAAAGAGTCACGTCTTTCGACTCTTCAAACCCTGAAACTCAAAATCTTACCTTCAATGAGATTGGCGGCTGTGAATCTTCCCATGATTTGACGGTTTTGGTCGTATTGGGATTTTGGTGACTAGGAGTTAGAAATGCAGTGACCCAAACCACTGGTCACTTCATTCCCCGAACTCCGATATGGGAATTCATTTATGAGATCAAAGATTCTCATTGATCTGGATCTGACGGTCACTATCCCTCCTGAGCTTAAGGGTGTTGAAAGACACTCAGTCTTATTCGTGTGTCAGGGTTTCATATACTGGAATTTCACGACTTACGAAGATGAGGGGTCTTTCCCTCTGATTACTTGGATGCCAAAATGCCAAATTTATTCACACTGAACTGATTTTGATCACAGTCTATTTGTCACTCTTGAACTTTCATATGCTCTGAAACCTCCAAGGGATTTCTTGACCTTTGCACTCCATGCAGGGTTCTTGCACACAATGGTGTGATCCTTCCTGATCTTGTCCAGGACTTAAGGATTTCTAGGTTCGATTTGCCTCATAGAGGGCCTATGCTGATTTTCACTACGTCTCCCGAGCTTAACAAACTTCATCCTCCAAGGGACTCTAAACAGTTAGGAGGGTTGGCAAGTGCACATGAAACTGGGTCTGGGGTCAAAGAACTCACCGTTCATGACTCTGGCTTATGCCTCCACAGGACACAAGAATTTAGGAATAAATGTAAACTTAAGGGTTCCAGAATGATTTCGTTTCAATTGGGTCTTTCGCGCCCTTCATAATACATTCCATAATTTACCCTATGCTAAATGGTGTTATTTCCAATTTATTCCAGTGCTTTAACATGTAGAAATTAGACCAAATCGACTTACAAATTCTTATGAATACCTATTTAAATACTTATACTTTGTGTACTGTAGGTTTTCCTATAGAGAATTTTGCAATTCTTTTGATTATCATTCATACATAATTACATCCCAAGTATTTGTGTACCCGGATATCATAAATGTTTAAGACTTTCATATACAATAATTTCTATACTTGTCATGCCCTGTACACAATGACTTGTAATATGATCTGTTAGTCCTATTCTACCTCTATCCCAGATGAATATCCTCCATCATTTCCTACCAGTGCATTCGTTATATCACTAGAGTTGTTCCTATAGAAATAATCCCTACTATGTTCCTATAATTTTGAAAAAAGAAAAAAGTTCAATCGGGTTTCGGTGATTACAAATTTCGAACACAAAAACAAAGGACCATGTTGTTTGCTGAAACGTGAAATGTGGAAAGGCTATGGGCCCCACACTTCGGGGTTTTGGGGTTTGGGATTTTGTGATTTCAAATGCCCAAACACCAACACACAACAACTCCCGAATTGCGAAAAGTGAATTTAAAGTGGGACCATCTCTTCGGGATTTCGGGGTTCAGGACTTCACGATTTCAAAAGCCAAACACCACACACAACTCCTGAATTGAGAAAAGTGAAAGGAATGTGGGACCAACACTTCGAGGTTTTGGGGTTCCAAACTTCTGGGTTTATGAAAACTTACCACACAAACAAAATGAAAATGTCGAATTTGCGAAATGAGATTAGGGTGTGGGCCCAATAAATTTGGGTTAGGTTAATGGACTGTAAGGGAAACTAGTATAATAGTCGGTCTTCCTACCTCAACTACAAATATGTCTCTACACAACCTATGGATGGAAAAGAAAATGTATCATAGTTTACAAAACTCAGGATGTTGTTTTCGTCTTTATTCATACAGCTAGATTAATGAAATTACAGCATAACCTCCACTCCCAATATGCCAATCTCAGCATTGACTTCACTCAGAAAACAAATAAAGAAAGAAAATAGCAGTGAATTTAATTTAGAAGAGATTTCTTCCCTAATTTAACCATGCATAATCATTTCAACTATCATAACAAACAAAAGGCCAATTCTATCATTCGTTTAAAAAGGGATCACTCGGGATTAGATTTACCATGTGTTCTCTTTCAGTCTTTAGGATTCATGAATTCGAACTGATTTTTCCTACACATTATTATCTATCATAATTAGAAGATGCATTACATCCGTCATTGAATCATTCCCTAGAGAATGGGAATTATTTCAGTTCCAATTTCAAAAATACATTGCATCAGATATAAAATCATTCATGTTGAAAATGGAAATCATTTCAGTTCTGATTTAACAAATACATTGCATCAAATATAAAATCATTTAGATAGAGAAGAAGTAGAGAAACATATCTGAACCATATTGCAAGAAGGCAAAGAAAACAACCACGTTCCTCCCAACCGTAGAACAAGGCAGCCAAATCACTTGCCCAGTTCACCCCCTAGCCTAACCATGAGTCCATGAGGGCGAACTTGGAAAACTCCTCCTCCGTAATTTCCTTCAACTTCAGTCGATTCTTCTTTCCTCACACTTACTCAGTAGTGTTCATAACAACAATAAAATCAATAGTCTCTTTTCCCAACATGCTTAGTAGCGTCCTACCTCCTCGCATATGCTATTTATCCATTTTGCCCAGGTATTTTCCCCTCCCTTGGGTATGTTCACAGCTTTCTAAATCCCTAATTTTCAGGGGCTACCAATGGCCAAATCACTAATTTTCCACTTGTAATAATCAACCCAGAGTTAGTTCCAACATGTTCCCCACTCATGGAGTCATGGTCAACTGATTTTAACATGGTTGTTCCATTTGTCCTCCTATAATTAATATAAAATATTATGTTTTCATACAAGGGTCATAGTCCAATAGTTATTTGGGTCAAATAGATCTCTCCCCAACAGTCATAATAATTAATTACAATTATTAAATTCAAAATTTGGAATTTCCATAAATGGAAAAAAAATTCCAAATTCGAATTTACTAAAAATGGAATAAATTTCCAATGAATTTAAATTTCAAAAATAATTTATTTTTGGGGATATGCTCAGTGATCATTCCCTTCTTGGAACAGGATTGGATGATATTTCTACAAATCTCCCTCCAACTCCCAAGTGGCCTCCTTAGGACTAAAGTGCTTCTATTGCACCTTTACCTGAGTGACGACTCTGTTCCGAAGTGTTATTTCTTTCTGGTCCAAAATGCGCAGGGGTTCCACCTAGAACTCACCTTTGGGTTCCACCTGCACCAAGTTCCAATCAATCATATGAGTAGGGTCATGAATATACATTTTCAACAAAGAAACATGAAATACATTATGAATTCTTAGATTACCTGAAAGTGTAAGTTGGTATGCTACGGGTCCAATTCGAGCTAGTATCTCGAAGGGCCCACAAAACCTGGGTACTAGCTTGGCATAATTCCCTAACTTCAATGAGCTCTTTCAGGCTTTGACCTTAAAATAAACATGGTCTCCTACTTGAAATTCCAAGTGTCTTCTTTTCTTATTTGCATAGCTCTTTTTTCTGTCCTGTGCTTCTTTCAAGTTCTGTTGCACCTTTCTTACCATGTTCTCCATTTCTTGGAGCATCTCTGGTCCAATCATGAGTCTGTAAGCCGAGTTATCCCAACTAATTGGAGTCGTACACTTTCTACCATACAGTATTTCGAAAGGGCTCAACTTAGTTGAAGTTTGGTACCCATTGTTATATGCAAACTCTACCAAGTGTAGGTAGTCTTCCCACTTTCTTGGTTTTGTTCTTACATACATGTGAAGCATATCCTCTATTTGGTTTGTCCTTTTAGTCTATCCATCCATTTATGGATGATAGCTTGTACTAAAATTCAAGTTAGTTTTTAGCCCTGCAAACAATTGCTTCCAAAAAGCGGATGTAAATTTTACGTCTCTATCTGAAATCACCATTTTAGGAATACCATGTAGTCTAAAAATTTCGTTCATGAATATTTCAGCAATGTTTATAGCTTTATAAGTAGACTTTATAGAAATAAAGTGTGTAGACTTACTGAGTTTATCAATTACAACCATGATAGAATTATTATGTCTCTGAGTTTTAGGCAAACCTATTATAAAGTCCAGTGATATAGTCTCCCATTTCCATGCTGGTACTGGTAACGGTTGTAATAGGCTGGCTAGATGCTGGTGTTCGACCTTAACCTCCTGACAACCTTAGCACCTAGCCAAGTATTCTACTATTTTTTCGTTCATACTAGGCCATAAAAATAGTTTTCTAAGTGTTGTTATTGTTTTTTGGTAACCTGGATGGACAGAATATGGTTTCTTATGCACTTCGTCCAAAATTATTGATTTCAATTCTACTGAATCTAGTATGTAAAGTATGTTTTTAAGTTGTAATAGTCCTTTCTTGTCGATGCTTAGATCTAGTTTGTCAGAGTTGGCGGTCCTGTTTTGTAATTCTGTCATTATCTTAGTGTAATTATTGTCGTTAATACCTGTCGTCCTTATTCTTTGTTCTATATCACTTTCTTCCCTGATGATGTTTATCTGAAATAACCCATGGACTCTTCTTCTTAAAGTGTCTTCTACTTTATTTTCCTTACCCTTGATATGTCTGAACTTGAAATCGAATTTTCTCAAGAAGACTAGACACCTTGCTTGTCTTGCATGAAGATCTAGTTGGTTAAACATATATTTCACCCCGCTATTATCCGTCAATAGTAGGAATTTTCTTCCCATTATATAGTCTCACCACATTTTTAAGGCATGTATTACTGCTGCCAATTCTAAGTCATGAGTGACATAATTTCACTCATGTTCTTTTAATTTTCCGGACTCATAACAAATCGCGTGCCCTTCCTGAGTTAGCACACCACCTAGTCCCTCTTTACTTGCATCAACACAAACTGTGAAGTCTTTATCTGGGTTTGCTACCTTCAAAATGGGTGCTGATGTCAATAATTATTTTAGCTTGTTAAAGCTGTCTTGACATTTTTGCGACTAGTTAAACTTGATTCCTTTCTTTTGTAGTGATGTGATAGGGTAGGCTGTCTTGGAAAACTCTTCTATAAATCTGCGATAATATCTGGTGATTCCCATGAATGACCGGATATCTTCCACATCCTTAGGTACTGGCCATTCCATAATGGATTTTATCTTTGTTGGGTCTATGACAATACCTTCTGAGGAAATGACATGTCCTAAATATTATATTTCTTTTTGATAAAAGTCACATTTTTCGAATTTTTCATATAGTTTGTATTTCCTTAATGTTTGCAGAACTATTCCTAAGTGTTCATCATGTTCCTCCTCCATTTTAGAATAGACCAGAATATCGCCAATAAATACTACTATGAACTTGTCTAAGTACTGACTGAAAATGCTCTTCATCAAGCACATAAATGTGGCTGGTGCATTAGTGAGTTCGAAAGGTATGACTAAAAACTCATAGTGTTCATATCGTGTTCGAAAAGATGTTTTTTTATGTCCTCGTCCTTTATCCTAACTTGATGATAACTGGATCGTAAATCCAATTTTGAAAAGATCTTGGCCCCACCAACTTGATCGAACAGATCATTTATCCTTGGTAAGGGGTATTTGTTCTTAATGGTCATTTTGTTCAGTTGTCTATAATCAATACATAGTCTTAGTGTACCATATTTCTTTTTTACAAAGAGGACTAGTGCCCCCCATGGTGAAACACTTGGTCTGATATACTCTTTGTCCAACAATTCCTGTAATTGGATTTTTAATTCTGTCAGTTCTGGTAGACTCATTCGGTAAGGTTCTTTTGAGATAGGGGTTGAACCGGGTAGTAGGTCTATGGAAAAGTTTATTTCCCTTCTAGGAGGTAATTATGGTATCTCATCCACAAACATGTCTCTGAATTCATGTAGAACAACAAAGTATTCTAACTTTGGCTTATCTTGTTTTTCTAATAGATTCGTCACTTGGATGGCATAAACTTGACATCCCTTTCTAATACATTTCTTGAGTTGCATTGTTGAAACTTGTCTGATTGGTACAGGTTTTGGTATGCCTTTGGCTATTCTAACAGTGCCAAAATCATATTTACAACTAATTATCTTTGTATAATAGTCTAGTATTACTTTGTGTTGTTCCAACCAATCCATCCTGGTAATCATATCATAAGATCCTAGTGGTAAGATGTTCAGTTTGGTCCTTATATTTTGACCACCTAAGTTGAACTCAAAATCATAAATAAAGTCAACTACTTTCCTTTTAGTACCTGTTGATAGTTGTACCATCCATGATTTTTTGTACTTTAGTTTCTTAAGTTTATTCGACTCTACTATATTAGGAGTAATATAACTTAAGATAGCTCCAGGGTCAATTAAAATAGAAATTCAAGTGTCATTTATTTTACCTTCGATTTCTACCACTGAGGACTAGTGGTCAACTTGTCGACCATCTATGATTGCATTTATCTGATGCAGACTTTTGCACACGTCTCCCACTGTTGAGGCTTCCTGCAAATTGTGAACAGTAGTTATGTTTGCTGCAATTAAACATGGATAGTTCCTCCTTAGATGAGGCTCTACACACTCCCAACACTTTAATGGCTCGCGGGATTTGTCCCCAAATTTCTTCGTTCCCAGGTTTACTGGTTTACCACTACCTTGAGTATTCAAATGATTGTAGTGAAAATCCTTCCTTGGGAAAAATTTTGCTGCATTCCGATAAGGAGTTGGCTGGTATCCCTTCTTTCGCTGGTTCATTTGATCTTACTTTTTATCCTTCCAGGTCTTGGGAAACTCTACCCGCTGTTTATACTGGTCATAGCACATTCGTGCTTTCTTGAATACCTCACTCAAGGATTTGGGGTTGTCAAACTCAATTCTGTCCCAGTAGGCATGTGGTAAACAAATTAAGAATCATTGGATTTTTACCTTATCCTCTCGGATGTATGGTATGAACCTTAGTAGTTCCAGAAATTTATTTATAAGTTCCTCCATCGTCATTTGTCTGAGTCGTAACTCGTAAAATTCTTTCGTCTTCCTTTCATAATAACCTTCAGAAAGGTATTGTTTCTTAAAATACTTTTTAAAGTCGGACCATTCCAATTGTTTCTCCTTTAGGCCCTTGGCCAATTTCAGGTCCTGCCACCAAATGTTGGCCTTCCCATTTAGATTGTAGATGGCCATTCTGACCTTCATGTTGCTGAAATAGTTATAGATCTACAAGTATTTTTCGATGTCCAACAACCATGCCTCAGCTTCTTCTCCTGTCCTGAATTCTCCATCAAAGGTAGCTGGTTTAATCTTTTCAAATTCTCCTTCAAGGTGGTCTACTTGTTTTCTTTTTCTATCTGGTGTAGCTTTTTCTTCAGCTTAAGGTGTCCCTTCAGACAAACTATCTCCTTTTTCTATTTTCGGTCCAGAATTCTTGGAGGCCCTTTTGTTGACTTCTTCATCATGGTTATCGTCTTTTGGGATTTTCTTGGTTACTATGCTATGCAGTAGGACTTCATTTATCTCTTGTTGTTCCTACCGTGCTTTCTTCAATTTTTCATTGTCGGCCTTGAAAACCTACAATTCAACAATAAGATTCCTCATTGTTTCCAACACCTCCATGGGTGAGCTTCCATCACTGTTCTGTCTTGGATCTCGAGGAGGTCCTTGCTACGAATTTTCTTCCATCCTGATTTCTGCACCCTCCTGAGCTGCCATAATTTACAAAAATAGAAAGGTCTTTCTGTTTGTACCCATAAGATTTATTAGTTTTACATAAATAAAAATAAATACTAAGAAGCTAAAGTGGCCCTATTTAGGCCAGTGTTGTATCTTTTTCTCTGATACCATAAAAAAAAATCTTCTCTAGAACATTAATCCTAAATAACTTGATAGATTCATTCTTAGGATAAGATGACCATTTTTTTTATTTTTTTATTTTTTTTTTATTTTTTTTTCTATTATTAAGTTTTGATAAGTTTCTTATATTATGGTTAGCCAACCCATAGGTGTCCATGCCATGATAAGTTAACCGTCCATTACTCTACCATTTTCGTAAGTCCTAAATCTTCCAAACATTTATACGTATCATACATATGCTACATTGAACTTGGACTATGGAGGACTTGAGATTTGTGATTCTAGAATTCTTTCCATATGTCAATAACATTTGTCACATATCCACTATGGAAAAAATAGATTTTTTTCTCTTTCTCAAAGGATAGAATACACGAATTCCTACAGGTCCTAGCACAGGCTATCTCTTCCCTTATCCCCCTCCATGTGATCATTGGTTACGACCACGAGCCAAGCCATGAGGCACCTTTCACATTTCACGACTCAGTGATGCAAGAGAGTCAAGTCTTTCAACTCTTCAAAACCCGAAACTAGAAATCTTACCTTTGTTGAGATCAACAACTGTGAATCTTCCACTAATTTGACAGTCCTAGCCATATCGAGATTTCGGTAACCAGGTGTTCGAAATGAAACGACCTAAACCACTGGTCACTTCATTCCCCGAACTACGATATGGGAATTCGTGTATGAGATCAAATATTCTCGTTGATCTGGATCTGACAGTCACTATCCCTCCTGAGATTAAGGGTGTTGAAAGGCACTCAGTCTTATTTGTGCATCGGGGTTTCATATACCAGGATTTCATGACTTGCGAAGACAAGGGGTCTTACCCTATGATTACTTGGATGGAAAAACGCCGAAAGTTATTCACATGAAACCGATTTCGATCACAGTCTATTTGTCACTCTTGAAATTTCATATGCTCTGAAACCTCCAAGGGGTTTCTCGACCTCTGCACTTCATGCAAGGTTCTTGCACACAACGATGCGATCCTTCCTAAGCTTTTACAAGACTTAAGGAGTTATGGGTTTGGTTTGCCTCACATAGGGGCTATGCCAATCTACAATACCTCTACTGAGCTTGACAAACTTCATCCTCCAAGGGACTCTAAATAGTTAGGAGGGTTGTCAAGTGCACGCGAAACTGGGTCTGGGGTCGACGAAATCACAATTCGTGACTCGGGCTTATGCCTCCACATGACACAAGAATTTACGAGTAAATGCAAACTTAAGGGTTCTAGAATGATTTCATTTCAATTGGGGATTTTGAGCCCTTCATAATACATTCCAGAATTTTCCCTGTGCTAAACAATGTTATTTTCAATTTATTCCAGTGTTTTAACCTGTAGAAATTAGACCAAATCGACTTACAAATTCTTATGAATACCTATTGAAATACTTATACTCTGTGTACTGTAGGTTTTCCTGTAGAGAATTTTGCAATTCTTTCGATTATAATTCATACATAATTACATCCCAAGTATTTGCGTACCCAAATATCATAAATGTTTAATACTTTCATATACAATAATTTCTATACTTGTCATGCCCTGTACACAGTGACTTGTAATATGATATGTTATTTCTATTCTACCTCTATCCTGGATGAAGCTCCTCCATTGTTTCCTACTAGTCCATTCATTATAGCACTAGAGTTGTTCCTATATAAGTAATCCGTACTATGTTCCTACAGTTTTGAACAAAAAATAGAGGTCAATTGGGGTTCGGCGATTACAAATTCCGAACGCAAAAACAAAGGACCACGCTTTTTTCTGAAACACAAAATGCAGAAAGGCTATGGGCCCCGCACTTTGGGGTTTCGGGGTTCGGGATTTCACGATTTCAAATGCCCAAACACCAACACACAACAACTCCCAAATTGCTAAAAGTGAATGGAAAGTGGGACCAACTCTTCAGGGTTTCGAGGTTTAGGACTTCGCGATTTCAAAATCCAAACACCACACACAACAACTCCCAAATTGCGAAAAGTGAAAGGAATGTGGGATCAACACTTTGGGGTTTTGGGGTTCGAAACTTCAGAGTTTACGAACACCTGCTGCACAAACAAAGTGAAAATGTCAAATTTGCTAAATGAGATTAGGGTGTGGGCCCAATAAATTTGGGTTAGGTTAATGGACTATAAGGGAAACCAGTATAATAGTCGGTCTTCCTACCTCAGCTACAGATCTGTCTCTGCACAGCCTATGGATGGAAAAAAAAATGTAGCATAGTTTACAAAACTCAGGATGTTGTTTTCGGATTTATTCATACACTTAGATTAATGAAATTACAACATAACCTCCACTCCCAATATGCTAATATCAGCATTTATTTCACTCCGAAAACAAATAAAGAAAAAAATAGTAGTGAATTTAATTTAGAGGATATTTCCTCCTGAATTTAACCATGCATAATACTTTCAACTATCATAACAAATAAAAGGCCAATTATATCGTTCGTTTAGAAAGGGGTCACTCAAGATTAGATTTACCATATGTTCTCTTTCAGTCTTTAGGCTTCATGAATTCGAATTGATTTTTCCTACGCATTATTATCTATCATAATTAGAACATGCATTACATCTGTGATTGAATCATTCCCCAGAGAATGGGAATTATTTCAATTCCAATTTCACAAATACATTGCATCAGATATAAAATCATTCATGTTGTAAATGAAAATCATTTCAGTTCTTATTTAACAAATACATTGCATCAAATATAAAATCATTCAGATAGATAAGGAGTAGAGAAACATATCTTAACCAGATTGTGAGAAGGCAAAGGGAACAACCATGTTCCTACCAACCGTAGAACAGGGCAGCCAAATCACTTGCCCAATTCACCCCCTAGCCTGACCATAAGTCCATGAGGGCGAACTTTGAAAACTCCTCCACCGTAATGTCCTTAAACTTCAGCCAATTTTTCTTACCTCACACTTACTCAATAGTGTTCATAACAACAATAAAATCAATAGTATCTTTTCCCAGCATACTTGGCATTGTACTGCCTCCTCGCATATGCTATTTATACATTTTGCCCAGGTCTTTTTCCCTCCCTTGGGTATTTTCATAGCTTTCTAAATAATGATTTTTAGGGCCTTCCAATGGCCAAATCACTGATTTTCCACTTGTAATAATCAGCCCAGAGGTAGTTCCAACATGTTCCCCACTCATGGAGTCATGGTCAACTGATTTTAACATGGTTGTTCCATTTGTCCTGCTGCAATTAATATTAAATATTCTATTTTCATAAAAGTGTAATAGTCCAATAGTTAGTTGGGTCAAAACATATCTCTTCCCAACAATCATAATAATAAATTACAATTATTAAATTCGAAATTCGGAATTTCCATAAATGGAAAAAAAAATTCCAAATTCTAATTTACTAAAAATGGAATAAATTTCCAATGAATTTAAATTTCAAAAATAATTTATTTTTGGGGATATCACATGTTTTTTGTGCTCAATTGCACACCGCTCCTCGCAAATTTCCTTCATTGAGAAAGAAAAAAGGACAAGTAAAGGAGAAAATCCCCAGATCTTTCCATAGTGTCCATCACAAAAAAGGTATGGTTGTTTTTTGTCATTTCCTTTCTTGGATTTGAAAAGATAAAATAAATTAGTCATGGGTTATGGATGTACATCCCAATGGAATTGAAAACTTATTAGCAAGTTTCACTACACATAATTAATACTTGAATGTAAATATCTCAACAATTCACCAATCTTGTATAGGTTTTTTTCAAGTTCATTGTAAAGATAACACATAGTTTTTGTTTTTGTTTTACAAAAAATTATGTTAATGATTTTGTTTGGATAAAATAACATTGTTGTTTATAATACCTTAGTCACAATTCCACTTATTAAATTTTTTTATTAACCTGTAGTGTATATTACAAAATAACTCAGTGACGATGTAAACCATCCACTAGAAGAACAAGGAGAGAAAAACCCCAACCCACGACAACCACCCAATCTAAACACTGAAATTGATGAGGGGTTGAATACGTTAAGAACACTTGTAGATTAGTTAAGGGGCACTAGAGAACCAAGCAAAGTGTCATTGACTTCTTCTTTTTGTGTCATTGTGAGGTCCATTGGAAATGCCCAAGGGGAATTGACTTCTATTTATGAGTATATGGAAATAACATTTGAGTACTACAGTAGTGGATTGGATAGAAACCAAGTCAGAGACATGGGTATTTCAAAACAAGAACTATTGTCTATTTTTAGGGATCCTTGAAATGGAAAAAGAAATAACTTTGACCAAAACACACATTTGTATTGACTGGTGTATCCATCCATAGATTAGTCAAAACTAGATGGATAGGTAGTATATGGTTTTTGATAAAAATCCCTGAAATAATAGGGAAATTCCCTTATGGGTGGAATTTATTTTGGGTCACCATGTCAACTACTTTGACATGGGTGAGTTCCATGGGGTGGGTCAAGGGTATGCACAGGATCGAGAACATGTCAAGCGCAATCCCATGTTAGGTCCTCATCCGCCCATGCAAAGGACTGACCCCCCTTCCAAGCATCCTCCTGCTCTAGAGAGATTGCAACAAGTACAATGAGCTATTTCATCATTGACCCAGATCCTGGTGCAACATGACAACTTTGTTGTGCTATCTCAATAGGAGGTACTATTGATGACATTGATAGAGGAGTCGAAGCTTCATGCCACATAGCAAAGTTTAGTGAAGAAAGGGCACATGGGCATAGTAGTCATCGATGTGAACCTCACAGATGCTCGAGTTGCGGGAAGACCTTATATGGGCCTATGGAGGCCAGTGGAAAACATAGCTTCATGGAGGAGGTTAGTATCTTAACCATCACTATGTTATTAATTGTTATATATTTGTTTTGTATTCTGTGTATTTATATCGATATTTTGTTGTATATTGTTTTTCAATTGTTACGTCCATGTCGCAGACCCTCTACACCCATGGATGCATCAGTTATTATATCCACCACTGATGCAGTAGTAGAGGAATCATGTGTCACATTTGATAAATTCACCATAGTTATTTCTTTATTTTATGGAATCATCAAATTTTTAATGTTTTTGTGTTTCTAAAGGATGTGGGACCAGGGAAGGACAAGTCACCTACATCACAGGTTTTCATGTGTAGAGTTAAATATCATTTAAATATCAAATTTGTTCTGTTTATGTTTTTGAATTTTACTATTTGGTACTAATAGTTCAATATTATTAATATCTATGTAGGTTGCAGACGTATTCACTAATTACAATATTACTACACTCCCTGGGCACTTGGGATTTTCTTCTGGGTTATATTACTCCAAGACAAGGGAGTTCTCATCACGTGTACATCCCATGGGGTACCGTTGTTTCTCACCCCCAACATTTGTCTCTTTCCATGCATCACTAGTGGATTCACCCGCAGGCCACCCATTCACACCACCTCTTCCATTGCATCCATCCACAGTGGATTCACCCATATTCCACCCACCCCACCACCATTTCCATCATCCCCATCCACTGAGGCTTCCATAGTAAAGATTGCCTTCAAGTAGGTTGTACAGTCAAGTGCTCTACCTACTAGTGACTTTCCATTGAGGCCTGAGATATTCACGGTGAGATATTGTGTTGATGATATTTTTTATGTATCATGAATTTGATTTTATGCATATTTGTTTAATTTTATTTATTTGATCCTTGTAACTGATGCAGGTTGGAATCATTGAGAGATTGGGGTCGTGGAGGAGGGTAACACCCTCACGATTATGAGTAGCATATGAAGTGAGTTGTCTTAGGTTAAATTACAAATCATCATTTTGTATGTCTTTTAATTCATTGAGGAAAAAAACTTATAACAATGTTTTTTCTTTGTGCAGTATTTAGAGAGATGAAGCACGCCCAGGCCCAGAACCACTTGAGGTGCTTACTCGAGCAATAGAAGAAATATAGATTTTTAGGATGCTCCTTTTTGTTCCTCATATTGATTCTAAGGCCTGAATAATAATGTTAGGCATCAAAGGTTTTAAATGAAGTGTTTTTGTGAGTGATTTTTTCTACCTTCAGTTTTATAAGAAATAATCTTTAAATGAAATTAATGATAAGATAGTACAGGGGTTGTATCTCATTATCCGAGTCACAATTATAATGTCAAATGATGTAGAAAATATTTACAAAAATGTTAAAACAAAGTCAAGTATCAATTACATATATGTCTCACCTTGTTTGCAGTAGAAGAAAAGTAGAAGATGCACCCTTGAAAATGAGATAAAAATGCAATAATTCACATAGATCAAAGGTATTGTTTTACTCACAGTAATAATAGAGGAAAAGTTGTTACTGAATGAATTGTTGACATATTATGATCACAGTAGATGTAGTACTAAATTTTAATCCTTCACTCTTTAATAACTACAGAAAGAAATTCTGAGAAATGGAAACACAGAGGAAACACAAAACTCAAACTGAATGAAACTTAAATCTTTGTCTGCACTTGTATTCATATTCAAAAAGTTTTCTCTTTTACATTCGGCGAGAATCCGCTTCTGATAGATATAAAATATATCTATTTATACAAAAATTGTCTCAACTAAAAACCCGTTGGACTTCCTATGATATCTGCCTAAAAATATAATACAATGAAATAAAAGCATGCAGATGTTGTGTTAGCACTTCATTTGTCCCTTAATTTTCTCCCAGATGCGCTCATTTTCCTTTGTTCTTTGAGATGGGTACACATTTCCATTAAGGCCACCACAATCATTGGCTTATTGTTTTTTCCATTTGATCTCGTTTCCATCTGTCCCTTGGAATTTGTTCATTGGGATAAGGAATTGCAGTTGAAGATATGGGGGGAGC
>JZKD02S1323654.1:270488-284577 GCA_000966675.3 Picea glauca | reverse complement strand
CTACTTCTCCCATTGAATTTCCTTTCACCACTTTGATTAACATCTTTGCATTTCTCTCAGATGAGGGAAATCAATATACTAATTTCTTTTCATCATCTCTTTTGGACAAGATGGGGGAAATAAAACTATGAATTTCCTTTCACCATCTTTCTTATATTTTAATATTTTGAAGTGGCAACAATTAATCTATATGTAACATACAAGGGATGATGTATTTTAATTTTTTTTGAAAAGAAGGTCTGTCATCAATTTTAAGAATACTCTGAAACTAACTTTCTTCCAATTTTCAATACAACTTCGCCTATAGGAATTTTTTTTATGGGAATATTAATATTTCAGGGATCAACCTTGAGCAAATTAGTCAGTTTAAAGTCCTATAGAAAATCTAAAATTATCAGGATTATCCTAGACCTACATTTTCAATTAAAATCAAAGGAACACAAATATTTTCGCCTAATTTTGTTTTGAAAATATGTTTTTAAGTTTTCATAGTCAATGTAAGTTTTTGTATTTCTACGAAGACTAAAGAAAATAATAAAGGAGAAAGAAAATATGAAGTGGATAAGAACTTCGGGATAGGTAAAAATTGAGCCGATCACAGATTTGAAGGATTTAAAAATAAAAAACATCCTAATCCTACACAAGTTTGTGTATTAAGTTCAGATTCCTTCAAGATTGTTTATTATTATTTTATTTTCATTTCAAAGATGACTTTAAAATTTATCACGGTACTTCAAGTTATAATTTAATACCTCTCTAATTTTTAGGTCAGGTGATAATATTTTCATGTGAACAAATTCCCTCACATTAATTTAAAAAATAACTTTAAATTTTATTTGAACTGTAAGAAGAGTAGGGACTCATACCTTGTTTTCCTTTTGAAATTTTAGTAAGGCAGGTTATTTATTTATCACTTGTTTTTAGAGAAATCAAATGCTTGAAAGACAAGTGTCGATTTTTTATTCAGCCTCATCTATTGTTCCACAAGATCTATTCAATACTGGTGCTTCTCCTATGGCTTTCTTAACATGCTCGAAATATTCTTTGGCTTATGCACTCAATTTTACTCCATTGTCCTTTTTTATCATATTTGTAATCAGTTTAATTATTTAAGCAAAGTTAGGAATAAATATCCTAAAAAAATTGATCTTTTCTAAAAGCAATTGAATTTATTTTATGTTTCTAGGAATATTAATCAATTCAATAGCCTTAACTCGTTTAGGATCAACCTTAATCCCATGTTTTGAATCTATGTGACCTAAAAGTTTACCTTCTTGCATGGCAAAGTGTGATTTTTTGGGATTGAGAGACAAACCAAATTTTCTGCATTTTTCAAAAGTTTGTTTGAGGTGCACCAAATGTTCTACATCATAATTCGAAAAAATTGTCAAATCGTCTATATAAATAACAATAAACTTGTCTCTCTCACCGATGAACGTGATATCCATTGCTCTCTAAAAAAATTCTCTTGCATTCATTAATCCAAAAGGCATTTTATCATACATAAAGGTTTTCCATGGAGTAGTAAATGCAGTCTTTTCTCTATGATCTTCATGAGAAACAATCTGATTATATCCTGATAATCCATAAATCATAGAAATTTTGTTATCCCCTACTACCTTCTCTAAAAAATGGTTCATTTTTGGGAGCAGGTAGTTATCTTTAAGAGAAGACCAATTTAAGTTCCTAAAATCAACGCAAAGTCTTATTTTGACGTTCTTCTTTATAACAGGGACCAAATTGGCCACCCATTCAGAGTATCTAAGGGGAACGATGATTTTTTCATCAAGGAGTTTTTTAACCTCATTTTCTAGTACTGATAGAAGAATTGGGTTTATATGTCTAAGCTTCTACTTGAAAGGCTTAATACCATGTTTTAAGGGAATCTTTTGTTCAATAACGAAAGTATCATAAGTTTTAAAATCATTAGAAGACCATGAAAAAACATCTTTATATTTTTTAAGTAACTCAATGTATTTACTCTTTGTTTGTGTCGAGAGATATTTTAATATTTTGACCATTTTGGGATTTTCATTAGTTCCTACATTACAATATTCAACTTCTTTAGGTTGAGGTCACAAAGTATACTTTAAAGGTATATCATATGGGTCAAACAACCTTTCTAAAGGTACCAAAACTATGAGAATTTTATTGTTTTTAAGTAAGATCATGCGATGATTTGCAATTTTATCTTGGAGCTTCTTTTGGTTCTCTCCTTCCTGCATAATCCAAGAAGGATCATTTTGATTTTCTTGATCTATGTGAGTCTCAGAAAATCATCTACCATTTTGAGGAAGTGTTTGATTTGTTCCTCATCTTCAAACACTTTCCAGTGTTGAACATTATTTGGAATTGAAAGTCTATGTCTCATCTCAATATGATATTTTAGCTTCAAAACAATAGGTTGTATGAAACTTGCAACAACTTTGGATAAAGAATCATCTTGTTGATTTTGCATTCTGGGAATAAAGTGAATATTAAAAGACAAGAAGAAATTCTCTATTAGATCGTAGGAACAAATTCTATACGATCTCAATCTTAGATTCTTATCTTGATATTGTTGTTTTATTTGTTTTACAATGAGCTCATCATCACCATAAACTATCAAATGTTCGATTATAATTTTCTTGCATCTTCTAATCCCAAAACTAAAGCTTCATATTCAAATACATTATTGGTATAATCAACCTCCCATTTTAATCTATAAGAGAAAGTAATAACATACTCATCACCTAGTGCCACAAATAAAACTCCAACTCCTAGTCCTTCGCAGGATGAAGAACCATCAAAGAACATTTCCCACATCCCTTCTCTAACATTTATATATTTTTTTGAAAATTCCATTTTTTGACTTTCTTCTTCTATACATCATTCAAAATCATCTTCTATAGATAATATACAATTTCCTAAATTTTGATCGGAAACATAGAATGGGTAGTTATTTGGGTTTCTAGGGTCGCTTACAGTATACGCTAGTCTAGTTTCTTTGTACAGGTGAGTAAATTGTCCACCAAAACCTGGAAGTGTAGCATAGGTCATCTCTAGATGAATCGATCCTCCTATCTTAGCACCTTAAGATCTAGATAGAATCATGGAATACTTGGCAAGAACATCAACAACATCCACATCCATAAGAATGCTTTTCACATGAACCTAAGAAAGGTTTACAACTAAATATTTAATCATACCCAGACACTTGACCTTTCTAGAATCAAATAAGTATAAATCTTGATAAGGTCTGGTGATTTCAAGGCTCAATTTTTCCATGATAATCTTAGGCATTGAATTATGTGAAGCTCCTGAGTCTAATATGCAATTGTGAAGTAAATGATCATGCACAGTCAATGTAATATAGAAAGGAGAAGCATAATCCTTACTATTTTTAATGTGTGGTCCAAACATGATTGTAGGTTTATCATCCTGCAAATTGATAACATCATCTTGACATTCAGCATCGGAGAAATTTATTTCTTTAGCAATTTGTTTTTTATAGATCGATTTTCTATCAAGTTCAACCAGAGGCATTGGAACTTTAATTTTTTTAAGTTCATTCTCTAAATTTAGTGTCCCAATTGGTCTTTCAATTTCCCTGGTATGAACTTCAACTTCTGTGTTTTCTAGATTCTTTGTCTGTACTATTTTCGTTTCAACTTGTGTTTCATGTGATGGTTTTGTGACTATTCTTCATTTGCATTATTTCATGATAAAATATTTTTTGGTGGAGAATTTATTGAATTCTTTTCTCTTGGACTCAAATCATATTTATGTTGAAGCTCGACCATTATTGAATTAGCAAGACCTCTTTATGTAGAGTCTCCCAAATTATTGATAATTTCATCGTCATTAAATGGGGATTCTAGATCTAAGGATTTCTCATAATCCCATTTGGTTATGTGAGGCTAAATATCATCATCCTTGAGGTTGTTTATCTCTTCACCTAATTAATAATAATCTTTCTCCTCATCTCTCTATATGAAATTATTAGTTTTAAAAGGATCTTGAATCTTTTGTTCCTCATTTTTTATTTGTCTTTTTTGTATCTGGGGATTACAATTTCTCCTGAATTGATTTCTGGCATATGGGTCAGGTTTGGCATTTTCTATCTCCATCCTGGAAATTTTGTTCAATAAATCTTTAATAATTTTCATCATGTCATCCATTTTTTCCTCTGCAGATTTTCCAAATCTAAAGGGCCATGCCTATTCTTTAAAATGCCTAGGATCTCTTGTTCCCATATCAAATCTAGTTTTCAACTTCATGTATGCCATCATATTTGATTCAATCTCTATAGAATCATCTTGCATCCCTTCTAAAGTAGTGGATCTTCTTTCTCTCAAAAGTAGAGTGAAATCATAATCAAAATCCCCTGCAAAAGTCAATTTTGTAGTTGGTTGAGACGGTTTAACTTTGACTGATATTTTGTCATAGATCTTATTAAATATTTGGATAAATTATAGGAATGATTCAAAATTTTTCTTTCTCAGGGATCCGAATTTGAATAATTAATAAAGATGATCTTTTTTCTCACCCCACAACCTTAGCAAGAAAGTTTCTAGATCATTATATGATCATATAGAACCCACTGGAAGTCCTCTGAACCAAATTCTTACTTGTCCTTCAAAATTTTGTACTAACAGTCTTATGTAAACGTCCTCGTGATCAATACCAAGGATATCAACAAATTGATCGAAAACGGATATATGTTCTGTTTCTTTTAGATCCCCTTCTCTTGTGAATTTAGGGAGGATTTTCATGTAATTTTCAGGAAAATCATGGAGGACAGCAGGAATAAATAAAGAAGAATATATAGCAGTGACTTTGTCAAAGATACTCGGGGTTTTAGCTTGTCCACGAACCCTTGCACCTCCAACACCAAAACCTACAACACCGACCATTGACAGTCTAGGAGACGAAATTCAAGTACTAAATAAGAGATTTTAAAAAACATCAAAATACTGATCTACTGATGTTTTGGCTACTTCGGGATGTTGTGAATGAAGTTTAGGAAAATTATTGTGAGAATATGGAAGATCTAGATGAGGGGAAAAATGGAAACTTGAGCTTGGTTCCTCAAGTTTACCTGATGTATAGATAAGAGAAGTAATAGGGGATGAATCTAAGTATAGAAAATAATCTTCAGTATTTTTGGAAACAAAAACTTTTACTTCGGGAAGAGAAAGAATCAGTTGAGTACTAATGATAAAATGGATTGAAATGGATTCTTTGTTTTCACTGGTAAAAGTATCTATCAATGAAACAGGGATGGTCTAGTCAATCTCAAATTTTATTCCAGGAATAATTATCTCTGGAGTTTTAGTTTTAACTTTAGGTTTACTTGTTGATGCTTCTGTAGAATGAACTCGTTTAGAATTTTCTTTAAGATTTAGTTCTTTAGTGGGAATCTTAAAATTAACTTTCATAATTCTAGGTTGATGGACCTTACCTTTTGATGCAAAAGTTTGTCTGAGATATCCCTTTGGTTTCAAAAATTTTCCGGGATTCGAAACTGGCATAGTCTGCTTTTTGTCTAGGTTTTTCCTGGTGTTCTTTTGACCGAATGCCAGTTTTGTCTATAATGGAGTCTCCAGATGAAAGATATAGTAATACTTATCCATGTATTCAATCTTTGTTCACCATCAAAGACAAAAATTTAACTTTATTTTTCTCCTAGGGAAAAATTATTTCGTTTCTCTGTCCCCGACAATGGCGCCAAAAAGATGTTCCTAAGATTTATTCTAAGGCTAAAGGAATAATGTTAGGCATCAAAGGTTTTAAATGAAGTGTTTTTGTGAGTGCTTTTTTCTACCTTTAGTTTTTTGAGAAATAATATTTAAATGAAATTAATGATAAGACAATACAGAGGTTGTATCTCATTATCTGAGTCACAATTATAATGTCAAATGATGTAGAAAATATTTACACAAATTTTAAAACAAATTTAGGTATCAATTACATATAAGTCTCACCTTGTTTGCAGTAGAACAAAATTAGAATATGCACCCTTGAAAAGGAGATAAAAATGAAGTAATTCACACAGATCACGGGTCTTGTTTTACTCATAGTAATAACAGAGGAAACATTGTTACTAAATGAGCTGCTAACATATTATGATCACATTATATGTAGTACTAGATTGTAATCATTCACTCTTCAATAACTACAAAAATATATTCATAGAAATGGAAACACAGAGGAAACACAAAACTCAAATTGAATGAAACTTAGAATCTTTGTGTGCACTTGTATTAATAGTCAAACAAAACTCTCTTTTACATTCAACAAGAAGCCGCCTCGAATAGATCTAAAATCAATATATTTATACAAAACTTGTCGCAACTAAAAACTTGTTGGACTTCCTACTGTTATGAAAATAGGATCACAGAGCATAAAATAAAACAAATGCGGAAATAAAACACAGAAGATACACAACACAATAAAGACATGGATATATGTGGTTCACCCAATGTGGGCTATGTCCACCAAAGAAATTGCTAGGTTCTTCCTTTATTATTATCTAGCAAATGAAGGGATACAACCTACAAAAAACTCATTGTAAATTCTTCTTCTTTCTCTCAGAATATCCTCAATTAGAATACAATATTCACTATAGTCCATAGCCACAATACATTTCCCTCATAAAAGGGGGTTTCCTTTTATGGAAAAAAACCCTAACATAACTTCTACTGTTAGATCTATGACCTTATAATGAATGATCTAGATTTACAATGAAATTACAATATACATTTACAAGGCAATTTTTCCTTCAGGGGATTTTCCCATGAACCCCTGCCAAGGGCTCGCTTTCCCTTGTACCCCGCAAGGGGGGTAACCCCCCCCTACACTCCCTAGCATGGATGATTGTACATTCTTCTGGGGTGTAAATACTTCATGGGGTATAAACACGGTTGAAAACAAAGACCTATGAATATATTCATAAAAATAGAATACAATGAAATAACATGTATATGTTGTGTTGGCACTTCATATGTCGCTTCATTTTCTCATAGATGTGCTCATTTTCCTTTTTTATTTGATCTCGATACACATGTCCATTAATTCCACCACAATAATTGGCTTACTATATTTACCATTTGATCTTGTTGCCATATGTCCCTTTGAATGTGTTCATTGGGATAAAGAATTGCAGTTGAATATATGGGGGGAATAATTAGACATGTAGCTCAGCGTTGGATTGTTATGGGATGGCTAATGGTTACATGGAAGAGTAACTATTCACGAATAGGATGATGTGGGAAAAAGTGTCCAATAAGGAGGTGGGATGAGTGGATGCAAGAATGCGGGTGGTAGGGATGGATGGGGTAAGTGACATGTAGAATGTAACATGTTGGAGGGTGAAAGGTATAGTGGGTGGAGAAAGTGGACATTGTGTATGTTTTTTCATTTTCTCCCATTTACACTCTCTTTTATATGTTCATTGCATTGGGTGCACATGTCCATAAATACTACCATGAATCTTGAAGGCTCAATAATTTCACTCAATTCAAAGGAAAACATATTCTTCTGTATTTGTGGTGGCTTCTCCTGGATCTTGTTCACTTCTTAGACTGTGACCTGATATCGTGAACTTGGATTAACCAACCATTCATTGATTTTAAGTAAATCAATATGGATCATCTATTGGATGACTTCCTGAGTATTTTCCTAATTCTTTCTGGAGCTTTGTTGGTTCATTTATATTTTCGATCTACCCCAATGCCTCTAAGATATTATTCAATTCGAATTCAATCAGATTTATCTTTTTAAAGATAATGCCTCTAGACAAGCCTATTGTGCATCCCTGGCAAGTTTCTTGCCTTCTTCCATATTTGTTTCCCAGGATTTTAGGGCCATTTCGCCTCTTACTTGTTCAGAATGTGAGAGAAGGGTAAGACCAAGGATATTATCTCTTTTCTTCTGTATGATAACTTCTTGAAACTTATACCTAGATGTCCAGGCCTCGTTTTCCTTGAAATAAATATTCTTTAGGCAAAGGTTTGCCACCTGATAACCTTTTTAAATAACATCTACTTTTTTATAGAGCTCCTGTTGGGAAAATTCCAACTTCTCATTGATTTCTGATGATTATGTTTTGAAGGAAGTAATTTCTATCGTTGTGTTCTCTATTGGGGTCAATCTAGCCTGTAGATACTCAATCAAATTGTCATGTTGAATGATCAAACCTTTTCTAGTCTGTGAACTCTGGTAGATCAAATAAAGGTTATCATGTCACTTCTTCATTTGATTTTGATAACTAGCCCTGATTTGTTCAATGTCCTAGTTCATCCTACTTCTAACAATTTATTCTGTACTATATATCGCATTCTGCAATTTCTCTACCAAGAGGCATTTATGTTGTAGTTGTTCAGTTAAATTGTCCACTTCGAATTGGTTTGAAGTGGAAAAATCCCCTAGTGAACCTATAACTTTTTTCACAAACTCAGGACCATCTTGGTCTTTCCCATCATACACCAATATTTACCTTTTAGTGACTACTCCATGCTTTTGGTGAGATTCTCTTTTCACAATATCTTTTCTTTTCTTGCTCAAAACGAAATTTTAGGGAGGCATATCTTTAGGTAAGATAGGAGTAATATCACCTACAAAAATGAGTTTGGGACTAATGTTGATTAATTGGGTTGGTTTTCATTGATGTCAAACCTTGAAGAATGTACGGTAGCGAATTTTGGTAGCACAAAGGTTTGGGTAATAGACCCAAGTTTGGTTGATGTATAATGGTATGATTTTTGATATATTTGCAGGAAATACTATTCTATATGGATATTACATGTCATTCCATTTTTGGTGGTATGTGGAACATCACATAACTCCTCACGGATTGAGAGTTATGACCTTACGAAGTTGGAGGACCCTCATATGTTCGCTTGAAGTCCCAAAAGGTCAAAGAAGTCAAAGTGCTTGCAAAGAAGAGATTATTTAAATAATAAAGTGAAGTTACAAATTCAAATAGGATTATTTAAATAACAAAGTGAAGTGACCAAGTCAAAGATGATTATTTAAATAATAAAGGGAAGTGACAAAGTCAAAGAGGATTATTTAAATAATAAAGTGAAGTGACGAAGTCAAGGAGGATTATTTAAATAATAAAGTAAATGGAGAACTTTCTAATTATGGAAAGTGGTTATAAGAAGGTTAACCCTAAAATGAGGAAAATGGGTTAAATATTCCAGTGGCTATTGGATATATGGACAAATGGAAAACTGAGAAATGTTGGACATAGGTGACTATGTGGACAAAGTGGTCTAGAAGATGCTTCTAAGGAAGCTACATGAAAGTATAAATAAGAGGAAAGGATCTCTCATTTAAATCACACATGAACATATTGAATATCTACAGGTGACTAAGGTAACCAAAGGATATCTAAGCTGAATTTCAGAGGGAAGGTTTACTAAAGAAGGCCAAAATTCAAGGGAGGATAAATTCTTTTGATGATGCTTTCTAAGGTATGTTATTTACAGGTCATCTCACCATTTTCACAATAAGGTTTTTATAGAATGATTCAGACTGTGAAATTAGGATATCATTGAGGAAACATATCCAAGTAGTTGTGGTACGAATTTCAGCTTGTGGATCATTGTATTTTTGGAGTTACACTCCACTGAAAATAGGGTTTGTGGCTAGTCCTGAAACTAGTATAAAACAAGTGTTTCGAGTAAAAACATCATAAATTCTTCATAACAGATCCAAATTCAGTAAGACCAAATGTGTTGGTTAGAGTATAGTCGATAGTATTCTGTGTGCAATTTTAATATCCATACAACAAAAATTATGTGCGGGGAACGCTCTATAAGTTCTCTCTCTAGAATAAGTGAAATTTCAACAAGGTATGCCATTTTTTCTATAACTGTTTTTCTGAGAGGTTCCAAGAGGTGAAACCTGAAGGAATTGCATAAAACACACTGAAGAACATTGTGTACTATTTTCAAATATTTATTCATTACAGGTACATGGTTATGATTATTTCAGGTGAGGGTTGTTGACTAATCTAAAACTAGTCATGTGATACTAAAGTAAAGTTTGGTGAAAATGCTAGTCTCTTGTTGTTAAAGTTAAGGAAGGTTTGCAGGTATGTGATCATATACACCAGGTCTATTACAGAGTTACAAATCAGATTTGGATGATGAAATTGATGAGGGATTTTGGTTGATATTGAGGTACATGTTGGTTCATGGTTGATGCACTTGTTTATGGTACAGGTTGATTACAGGTTGAGGTATAGGTTGATGCATGGTTTAGGTTATTGGTACATGTTGTTTAGTGCAGGTTGATTGGTATAGGTTTACAACAATATATATCACAGTGATAGTGTCACAATAGTTCCATCATTCTACTTATACGTTAGGGTGGTTGTACAGGGAAAGGAGACGTGGTTGTAGCCACCTTCCGGTTGTAGGTGAAGAACATAGGGGGTTGTTGCCTCCTTCTGGTTGTAGCCAGAGAATTGGGGAGTTGGAGCTTCCCTCAGGTTGTAGCCTAAGAAACTAGGGGGTTGGAGCCTCCTTCCAGTTACAGCTGGAAAACAAAGGAATTCAGTGCTTCTAATGAATGTAATTCTTCAAGACATATAAGAAAAAAAAATTGTGGTTTTCTCCCGATTTGGGTTTCCATGTAAAAACACTGGTGTACTATGTATGTGTATGATTGTTCCTTTGTTCATTTTTTATTTACTCTGCAAATATTGGATGATAATACTACATTTATATAACACTTTCATTATATGGTTAAAAAGGATTAGATTGCTCTATTACTGATTCACCCCCCTCTCAATAATCCAAAAATTTGTATCAGAGCAGATTCCTTTAGAAATCAGTTTAACCAATGAAAGGTAGATAATGGAGAGAAACAACATGTATAAAATTGGAATACCATAGTTTGATGAAAATAATTATGCATTTTGGATCATAAGGATGAAGACATATATACAGGCACAGGAATTTGAAATTTGGCAACCAATTGTAGATTGATACACAACACTAGTAGTTTCTTCGACAAATGACAAAGCAATGAAACTAAGTTAGAATAATTCCAAAGCCACAAATGCACTTCCGAATGTACTTGGAGAATCAGTATTCACCAAATTTTTGCATTGTAAATATGCTAAATATATTTGGGACAAATTTCGAAATATTTATGAAGGATATTCAAAAATCAAAGAAACAAAGCTTCAAACTTGCAGAGGTCAGTTTGAACAACTAAAGATGAAGGAAGATGAGAGTATTGAACCTTAATTTTTATTAGTCAATGAAAAACTAAATGAAATCTTGGGATTGTGAGAAGAAATCAAAAAATTTGTAATTATTCAAAAGGTACTAAGATCTCTTCCTATGAGATTTGACCCTAAGATATCAACAATAGAAGAAAGAGTAGATATAAACTCTATAAGCATGGACGAACTACATGGAATATTCATAGGATATAAAATGAGAAATAAACATGAAAATCCAGATATAAAAGAAGCAACCTTAAAAGAATCCAAAAGTTCAAAGAAAAAGGGAAAGAAAAAAAAAAAGGAACATAGCAGCAACAATGATGTCTCAGAAGATGATGAAAAAGTGAACAACTTTGTCAGAAGATTGAACAACGGAACCAACGACATGCATAGATGTAATATTCCTTTGATTTTTTTTATTGTGATGTTATTGGTCATTTTTCTAAAAAATGTCCTCATAGGAAAAAGAGAAATGATGAAGGTTACTCAAACAACAAACAAACATATAAAGCAAAAAGAACCACAAAGAAATTTTTCAAGAAAAACTTATGCACCAAAGAAGACATATCATCATCAGATCAAGATGAAGTCAGTGATAGTGATACAGAAAGAGTTCTATTCATGGCAGTAGAAGACTCTGAAGAAGAATATGAAGAGGCTGAAGAAGAATATGAAGAGGCAAAAGTTGACTACCAAGAAGAATTGTTGTGTGCCATAGAAGTTATCAGAAGAGAAAAGAAGAAAAACAAGAAACTACAAGTGGAACTAGACAAGAAATAATACACTCAGGAACTAGAACAAATGATCACAAATTTGAAGGTTCAAATTGAAGAAGATAAAAGAATTGAAGAAACACTCAAAGAAAAACTAGAAGGACGAGACATGATCATTGGAAATTTGGAAGAATAAATTGTCACATTAAGAAAGGATCTTCAAAATAAAAATATGAAGAATAACTCAAAATTTTTGAATGACATTATCAGTATTCAAAGACCTCATCATGACAAGTATGGACTTGGATACAATCAGACAGAAAAGAGATCAATATCCAAAACAATAGAACAAGAAACCTATTCAAAAAGCTATGCAAAAACAATCAAAAGGGACAAGAAGGTCTACAAAGAAAATTCCAGGGACACGTATCCACCGAGAATATTCTGATTTCAGAATCAATGACTGATAGAAATAGATAGGCCTCATGAAGAAGAAGGATTCATAAGAGTACCTCCTTTAAGAAGATATTCAACTACTGATCAGGGGATCAAATTTTTCTCAAATTTCAAAGTGCTTGGAATGCGACGAAAACAATGCCATTGCGTCTGTCTCATCTTCCTGATTCCGGCGGTATATTTACTTTGTCAAACTGAGTTCATATGGAGAAGATATCGCGATCTATTCGTCAAGCCAAATAGGCAAAAAAATTGATGTTGACTGTACCTGTCCGTACAGTCCGTATAGTCTGTACAGTCTGATGTGGTACGACCATACAGACCGTACGATGATGATGTGGCAGATGTTGATAGGTTGACTATTGACGAATCTGGGAGCGACATGTGTTCTGTAGTTGGTGAATAGTGTGAGGACACGTGGCCCAATCCATGGGTGCCACATGTCACTCATTTATTGGCTAGTTGGTTTTATATAAAATGTATTGGAGATCGCGGGGTTCGACCCCCGGACCTCCCCACACAGCTAGCGCCTTCGCAAGACCGCCCGGACAATAGGCCACTGATTATTGCTTGTTATGAATGTGGGTTTAAATGTATTTATGTTTAAACTTTTGTATATTGGGCGAGGGGTCGGGCCGGGGCTAAGCCCCGACCCATGGTTGTTTGAACTTTCATGTGACCACCGTATATTATATGGCGCATGGTTATAATGAATGGCGTGGGGGTTTGAACCATAGCCACTCCATTGTATATGCGCGCGTTTAAACATATAGCCCGTGGTTTTGTTTAACAACCATATGACCGGTGTATAATGTGCACGGGAGGTTAGTTACGTGGTTTTGTAACCAGTTAACCACCTTTTATCAATGTGTGAGGTCACATGGCCATACGCCCAGGTGCCGAGGCGGTTAGGGGATGGCGCGCCCTTAACCGTCCTACAGTTTGCACGGTTGGCGTGGTTGCGCCCGGTGCTGGGTTTTTGCACTTAAATGAGCGTGTGAGCCAGGTTCATTGGAGAGGTGTAACACCCCTCCTAGCTAAGGATGACTACTCAGTTAACTGGTGAAATTTTTTTATTTTTTTTTCTTTTTGTTACAGTGTGTGCGCGTGTGCAGAAGAAAATCCCCCTAGACTCTATGTCAACCTTGAACCAACAGGACGCAAGTGAGACGGTCATAATCCAGACGACCCGACATGGCATAACAACGACAAGAAGCAACGCCCCGAACAGGAGGCGGGAACAAAGGCTATAGGCACAGACAGATATCAGGGTTAGGCGCCAGATGGTCACAAATGGAAGAATCCGTCAGTTAGAGTCACAGTAGTGGAACTGTGCCTTTAAACAGCCCGAGACTACTGATACGGCCCAGAAGGTGTCGCAAGAGTGGAACTGTGCCTTTAAACAGCCCGAGACTCTTGATACGGCACCAGATTCACTCACCGAGTTACACACAGACATACATACTGAGATGCTAGAAGAGTCTATATCCCGACCGACACGGCAAACTACCCAACACAACCACCAAGTACTTACAGGACCAGGGACAACCATAAGCGTGACGCACTGCATTCCTCTAGAGAAGGCCATAACGAGCAACGACCTCCATACCCTAATGGTAAACCTCGACATTACACTCTCCTCATTAACTTGCCCTTCCTACCCGATTATTACCAGACAATTCTAGTAACCTAA